>SNQJ01S0136735.1:0-15860 GCA_010110895.2 Picea sitchensis
ATATATGTCTTTTATGGTTTTATGAAGAGTCATGACTTTTAGTCATGACATTTTATTACATTGATGTTTAATTTTACTTTTATTTATTGTTTTAATGTCTTTATATTATATTATTTATTTATTGTGACATTTATAGTCCCTTAAATTTTTCTTTGTCCTCAAAGAAATGATAAGGAAGGTAATGGAAGAAAGTGATCTCACTCCCATGCAACGTCTTCTTCTAGTAGATTTTTCCATTTAATCAAATATTCCTTGATTACTCGAGAATGTAATCTCTTTTCGAGGGTGGTGATAATGGCTTTGAGCTCTAAAATGAGTAGTCCTTCCTCATACAACATAGGAAGTATAGTTTTTGTCTTTTGTTGTTGCCCCCAATTTTATTTAGACATGATACATGAAAGATGTTTTGGATATGACTTTTATCTGGTAAATCCAACTGGTAAGCTATATGACTGATTTTTCTATTTATTTGGTATGGTCCATAAAATTTTGGAGCCAATTTAATCTTCCCATGTTTTTTAAGGGATAAATGTTTGTAAGGTTGAAGCCACACAAATACCCAGTCTCCTACTTCGAACTGTTGCTTCATTCAGTTCCTTGCAACTGCTAAGTTTTCTTTAAGTAATTGAAGGATTTTATGACTTTCGTCTAAATGGTCCTTTATTGATGCAATTTTTATGTGGTTTATAGCCAACTCCTTCCATGATGGAGGTTCATAACCATAAAAAGATTGGAAAGGTGTAATTTTAGCTAATGTGTGATAAATGAAATTATACCACCACTCAACAATGTGCAGCCATTGAAACCATTTATTTTGTTTGTCAGAGATAAAACAACGAATATAGGTTTCTCAACATTTATTGATGACTTATGTTTGACCATCTATTTGAGGGTGGTAAGCTGAGCTCATATTGAGAGAGGTTATGATATGTTTGAAAAATTCTCTCTCAAAATTCCCTTTAAATTTGGCATCTCTATCGATGACGATAACCTTATGGAACCCATGTAGCTTGTAAATATTTTTAAAGAATATTTCAGTCGTTTGTTTTGTTGAATCTGTTTCCCTTACTCCAATAAAGTGATGTAGGAGCATCGCCCACATCAAGCGAGCCAACGTGAGAGTGGAAGGTAGCTGGACAAGCCAACACCAAAATCTCTTTTTGAAAACACCTTGATATTGTTGCGCAAACATTAATGAGTTGATTTGATGAAGTGCACTATTGTATATTGTAATGGACCTTGAGAGGATAGCTCACGTCCTTAAGTAGATGAGGCATTTAATTTAGTTAATGCTGGTAGATAGGAATTTAATTGTATATTTGATAGTTGTAGAGCTTGAGGGGGAAAACAGATATAGACACCCTCCTTTGTACATTGTATTATGATGGAACAGGAGAATTCATTCAGAAGCAAGAAGAGCAGAGCAGAGAAGTGTATGAAGAACACCCATGTACAGACATTGAATTAATAGAAGAAAGCTTTGATTCAATTCCATGGTTATGTGTTGTTTCTCTGTGTATGGTTGATGTTATGCTCATGAGTATTTGCTTCCTGTCATGCATTTTCTTTTATATGCTGTGTATGTGATTTCATGGTTGATTTGAAATCTGAGAGGAAGAGTGAATGCATTTCAATTGTTTCTCTGAGTGAACCAGAGGATTCCTGCAAGGAGTGTAGTTGAATTTGTCAGCAAGGAGTGCGTGACTGCAGGGTTTGCTTGGAGATAGCTTTTGGTTCCATTCATCTCAGAGGTGCAGGTTGATACCAGAGCTGTGCAAGGTGTGCGCAGGCTAGACAAAGACTCAGAGTTGCGATTCTGAGCCAAGAGTTGAAGGATTTCTGCTGCAGGAGTGCGCAGGATTGAAGACTCCAATACTTAGCATGTTTGAAGGTTTGCCGCAAGGAGCGCGTGCAAGAACTTCTTCCGGAGGGAATTGAAGTGGTGAAAGCTCAGGAGGGATAGGCCTTCAGAGGTTGTTGAAACGTAGCAAGGAGAATTTGCATGAGCAGAACGAGAGGAAGGGTCACAGACTGGCGAGTCGTCTCGTGGAGAGACACTTCCTGTTCGAGGATTTCAAAAGGAGGAAAGTGGACGTAAAGTATACAGTGCAGGAAGAGAAAGTTGAAGCTTGGGAGAGCAGAAGCGTCAATCTGGATCATGAGGAGCATGACTCGACTCGAGGATCGGATGTGTTGAGAGTTCGTGGCAGGTGATCTCAGGACATCGGGTCTCGGAAGTCGAAGGGCCAAGAAATTGGTCTCACAAGCCGCGAGGTTGCGAGGAGGCGAGGTAGCGATACTCGGGTATCGGCGACGCGGGCCTCGGGAGTCAAGAAAGGAGCCGTTTGAGCTCGTGAGAAGTGAATCCGTGAGATCGCGAGACCGCAAGTCTCAGCATCTCGGCGCATCGGGTATCGGGAGTTGAAACCCCGAGTGGTTGGTGACACGATAAGCGAAGGCACGATAAGCGAAGTTCCGATAGCGGAGAAAGGATTCAGCGTTGATTGACGCATCGGGTCTCAGGGTCCGAGAGCCCAAAGGATAGATAGAGAACTCGTGAAGTAGCGAAGTTTCAATCCTCCGATAGCTCAAAGAAGGGGGATTGCGTGAAGTAAACTGTGGGTGCATATTTTCCAAAAGGGAAATAGAAGAGTCTTGATACTCTTCGGGCCAAAGTTAGAGAAGGTCCTAGTGAACGCGATCGTTCTCCGAGGAGTGTGGTTCGCACCATTTGGTATCAGAGTGGGAATATCTTTGCTTTCTATAGCAGAGAAGAGAATTAATCATGCCACCGAGGAGAGAAAGGTAGTCACCTGGTCCGGAGGACAGGGATGTGCGAAGAAGAGGTAGGCCGGCAGGAAATCCAGAAATGGAGCGGCAGATGAGAGATCTTCGAGCAAGGCTTGAAGAGATGGAAACAACAAAAAGACGCAGAGTTGATGCCGGGGATATTAGCGATTCCAAAGTAGAAGAGGAAGCTGGACATGCAGAAGAAGTCACAACACAAGATGCATCAACCGAGCGGTTGATCAAAGACATCGCCAGGATGGGCGCAAAGGCGAAAATGGACATTCCAGTCTACGAGGGAAGTCTGGATGCAGAAGAGTTGCTGGAATGGATCCGAGCTCTTGACACCTACTTCGATTATGAGGAGATCGAAGAAGACAATAAAGTCAGACATGCCGTCACCCGGTTGAAGGGGCATGCAACATTGTGGTGGGACGAGCTACAAGCTGATAGGCGCTGCAAGGGCAAGCAGAAGATTAAAAGCTGGGACAGGATGATCGCGAATATGAAAGCAAAATTCATCCCCAGAGATTATCATATCACTCTGTTCAGGCGGTTGCAGAACCTGAGACAGAAGTTGATGATGGTGAAGGAATACACCGAAGAATTTTACAGGCTCAATATCAGAGCAGGTCATCGGGAGAGTGATGATGAGAAAGTTGCGAGATATCTGAATGGTCTGAGATATAACATTCAGGATGAATTGAGAATGGTTACCATCCAAACAGTTGAGGATGTGTACCAGATGGCTCTGAAAGCCGAAGAAAAGCTGAGCTGCAAGCAAGGTCAGCGAGGGCGAGGCAGAAGTCATCCCAGAGGCAAGGCAGTTACCCAGGACAAATACCAAAAGCCCAGGGAGGAATGGAAGAAACCTCAGGGTAAGGTTGAGAGAAGTGGAACCTCACAGTAGAGGCAGCCATATGTTGACCCGAGAGGACAACATATTGATCAACGAGGTGATTATGCTGATGCAAATACTCTTCCTCGTACTAGAGGTCGAGGTAGAGGAAGAGGAGGAGTTATCACATGTTTTACATGTGGGAAGAATGGGCACAAGTCATTCGAGTGTCCAGAGAAAAATAAGGACATGGAAAAAGCTCACATCACTGAAGCGCAGAGGCATGATGCTGAGACAGAAGATGCAGACTGCGGAAGATCGCTTGGAATGCATAAAGTTCTTTTGACACCCAAGAAGGAGGTGGAAAGCTCAGTGCAGAGGAGCAGACTGTTCAGAACGGCTTGCACAACCAAGGACAGGAAATGCAAAGTTATTGTGGACAGCGGAAGCACCGACAACCTCAGTTCATCCGAGATGGTAGAAAAGTTGTATTTGGAAACAACTAAGCACCCGAGTCCATATAAAGTCTCGTGGTTACAAAAAGGACACCGGGTAAGTGTCACTAAACAATGCTTGGTTGAATTCAAGATAGGAAATTATAGGGATAAGATTCTGTGTGATGTTATTCCCATGGATGTATGTCATCTATTGCTGGGTAGACCATGGCAATATGACCAAAATGTGGTTCATGATGGGAGGATGAACACATATACCCTGGATAAGGATGGGAGAACACACAGATTGCTTTCGATAAAAGATAAAGAAGTGAAGTCGGAAGTAGGTAATACCATACTTCTAATGAGTGGGAAGGAACTTCTTATAGAGATGGAGAAGAAAGAAGATCCACAATTCTTTGTGGTCAGGAAACCAAGAATTGTCCTAACTAGCACAAGAGTGGATGATCTACCAGATGAGATTCAGGAACTGTTGGGAGAGTTCGTTGATATCATAGTGGATGAACTACCTCGTTCGTTGCCACCGATGAGGAGTGTGAGTCATCACATAGACCTCATACCAGGAGCGAGTTTTCTGAATAAAGCTGCGTACAGGTTGACGCCGCAGGAAAATGAGGAGGTCAAAAGGAAGGTACAGGAGCTGCTGGATAAAGGACTGGTTAGAGAGAGCCTGAGTCCGTGCGCTCTTCCAACAGTGCTAAGTCCAAAGAAGGATGGAGGCTGGAGAATGTGTACAGACTCCAGAGTGATAAACAAGATTACCATCAGGTACAGATTTCCACTGCCGAGAATGGACGATCTGACAGATTGCCTGAGTGGGGCAAATTACTTTTCAAAGATTGATTTGAAGAGTGGATATCACCAGATTCGTATGAGAGAGGGTGATGAATGGAAGACAACATTCAAGACAAATGAAGGTTTGTACGAATGGCTGGTCATGCCGTTTGGGTTGACAAACGCGCCGAGCACATTCATGAGGCTGATGAATGAAGTCCTGCGGGAATTCATCGAGAAATTTGTTGTTGTATATCTGGACGACATACTGATTTTCAGCAAGACCAAGGCTGAGCATTTGAGACATTTGGCCATTGTGATGAGGAAGCTACAGCAGGAGAAGCTGATGGTCAACATGAAGAAGTGTTCCTTCATGAAGACGGAGCTCATTTATTTGGGCTTTGTTATTTCAGCAAATGAGTTGAAGATGGATCCAGAGAAAGTGGAAGTGATAAAGAATTGGCCATCACCCCGAAATGTTTTCTAGGTGAGGAGTTTCCATGGACTAGCTAGTTTCTACCGAAAATTCATTAGGAATTTCAGTGGGATTAGTGCAGCAATGATGGACACAGTGAAAAAATGACATAAAGTTTTTCATTGGACAAGAAAGGCTAAGAAAAGCTTCAATCTGTTGAAGCGAAATATCACAGAGCAACCAATTCTGGTGTTGCCTGATTTCCAGAAAACATTTCAAGCGAAATGTGATGCAAGTGGATATGCCGTAGGAGGAGTCTTGAGTTAGGATGACAGACCCATGGCATATTTCAGTGAGAAGCTGGATGATGCAAAGCTGAAATACTCCACATATGATAAAGAGTTTTATGCCATCATACAGGCATTAAAGAAGTGGAGGCATTACTTGATACCCAAGGAATTTGTATTGTACAATGATAATCATGCATTGCAGTTTGTAAGTCAACGGGATAAGTTGAACCAGAAGCATGCGAAATGGGTAGAGTACATGCAGAATTTCACATTTGTGATCAAACACATTTCAGGAACTGCTAACAAAGTGGTGGATGCTTTGAGAAGGAAATGTTTGTTGCTGCAGGAGTTCAGAGTCAAGACGTTGGGCTTTGAAAATTTGAAAAACATGTATGCAGGTGATGCAGATTTTGTAGAGACATACGAGTCAGCCGAGAATCCAGTTCTCAGGGATCGAATCCCATGGATAGACTACATGATCCAGGAGGGATTTCTATTCAGAGGTAATCAACTATGCATTCCGAATTGCTCCATGAGGGAGAATATTCTAAAGGAGAAGCACAGTGGCGGGTTAGCAGGTCATTTTGGACATGAAAAAACATTCGCGAAGCTGAGCGAATCGTATTTTTGGCCGGGCATGCGAGAATATGTAAAGAAGTTTGTTGACAGATGCAGGATTTGTCAACATTCGAAAGGGAGAAAACATAATACGGGTTTTTATCATCCATTGCCCATACCCGAGAGGCCATGGGAGGCAATTAGCATGGATTTTTTATTAGGTTTGCCGAGGACATAGAGAGGAGTTGATTCCGTCTTTGTGGTGGTGGACAGGTTTTCGAAGATGACACATTTTATACCATGCCAAAAGACCAACGATTCGACCCACATTGCAAACTTGTTTTTCAAAGAGGTTGGTAGACTGCACGGATTGCCGAGAAGCATAGTCTCGGACAGGGATACGAAATTCATAGGTCATTTTTGGAGGACGCTATGGAAGAAGCCGGGAACTAATTTGGCTTTTAGTTCTGCTTATCATCTACAGACAGACGGATAGACCGAGGTGATCAACAGAAGTCTTGGAGACTTACTGAGAAGCTTGGTGATGGAGCACCATGGCAGCTGGGACAATGTATTGCCGCAGGCAGAGTTTGCATACAACGATTCGGTGAATCAGAGTACAGACAAGAGTCCATTTCAGATTGTGTATGGAACACAACCGNGAGGGGATTTTCTGAACTCAGGGATTCAGAACAGACTGCGACTAGCAGCGCGAGCGCAGAAAAATTCGCAGAGGCGATGGAGGAACTTCACACAAAAGTGAAGTAGCGATTGATGGATGCAAATCAGGAGTATAAGCGCAGAGCAGATCAACATCGGTGACAACTTCAGTTTGAAGTTGGAGATCTTGTTCTGGCACACTTGAGGAAAGAGAGGTTCCCAAGGGGAACATATAACAAGCTCAAAATGAAGAAAATTGGGCCATGCAAAGTCCTGAAGAAATTCGGGGAGAATGCATATGAAATTGAGTTGCCAGATGACATCGAGATTTTTACGATATTTAATGTTTCAGATTTATACCCATATAGGGCTGGAGAGACAGAGGCTGGAACTGAGGAAACAATGATCCAGTGGATGAAACAATTTCCAGTTGCAGAAAAGCCGCAAATGGAGTGCATACTGGACAAGCGAGTTGGAAAGAAAACCAGGCGGAAGCAATACTTCGAGTACCTGGTGAAGTGGAAAAATCACCCAATCGAAGATGCTAGCTGGGAGAACGAAGCAGTGATACAAAAACATGGACAGACCGTGCAGGAGCTCATGGACAGGAGCCCATGAATTTTTTCAATCCAGGGAGTATGATGCAGGAGCATCGCCCACATCAAGCGAGCCAGCGTGAGAGCGGAAGGCAGCTGGACAAGCCAACACCAAAATCTCTTTTTGAAAACACCTTGATATTGTTGCGCAAACATTAATGAGTTGATTTGATGAAGCGCACTATTGTATATTGTAATGGACCTTGAGCGGATAACTCACGTCCTTAAGTAGATGAGGCATTTAATTTAGTTAATGCTGGTAGATAGGAATTTAATTGTAGATTTGATAGTTGTAGAGCCCAAGAGGGAAAACAGATATAGACACCCTCCTTTGTACATTGTATTATGATGGAACAGGAGAATTCATTCAGAAGCAAGAAGAGCAGAGCAGAGAAG
Source organism: Picea sitchensis (assembly GCA_010110895.2). Lineage (NCBI taxonomy): Eukaryota > Viridiplantae > Streptophyta > Pinopsida > Pinales > Pinaceae > Picea > Picea sitchensis. Next base: position 7,770 of record SNQJ01S0136735.1, read on the forward strand.
TGTATGAAGAACACCCATGTACAGACATTGAATTAATAGAAGAAAGCTTTGATTCAATTCCATGGTTATGTGTTGTTTCTCTTTGTATGGTTGATGTTATGCTCATGAGTATTTGCTTCCTGTCATGCATTTGCTTTTATACGCTGTGTATGTGATTTCAAGGTTGATTTGAAATCTGAGAGGAAGAGTGAATGAGTTTCAATTGTTTCTCTGAGTGAACCAGAGGATTCCTGCAAGGAGTGCAGTTGAATTTGTCCGCAAGGAGTGCGTGACTGCAGGGTTTGCTTGGAGATAGATTTTGGTTCCATTCATCTCAGAGGTGCAGGTTGATACTGGAGCCGTGCAAGGCGTGCGCAGGCTAGATGAAGACTCAGAGTTGCGATTATGAGCCAAGAGTTGAAGGATTTCTGCTGCAGGAGTGCGCATGATTGAAGACTCCAATACTTAGCGTGCTTGAAGGTTTGCCGCAAGGAGCGCGTGAAAGAACTTCTTCCGGAGAGAATTGAAGTGGTGAAATATCAGGAGGGATAGGCCTTCAGAGGTTGTTTAAAGGTAGCAAGGAGAAGTTGCATGAGCAGATCGAGAGGAAGGGTCGCAGACTGGCGAGTCGTCTCGTGGAGAGACACTTCCTGTTCGAGGATTTCAAAAGGAGGAAAGTGGACATAAAGTCTACAGTGCAGGCAGAGAAAGTTGAAGCTTGGGAGAGTAGAAGCGTCGATCTGGATCAGGAGGAGCGTGACTCGACTCGAGGATCGGACGTGTCAAGAGTTCGTGGCAGGTGATCTCGGGACATCAGGTCTCGAAAGTCGAAGGGCCAAGCAATTGGTCTCGCAAGCCGCGAGGTTGCGAGGAGGCGAGGTAGCGATACTCGGGTATCAGCGACGCAGGCCTCGGGAGTCAAGAAAGGAGTCGTTTGAGCTCACGAGAAGCGAATCCACGAGATCGCGAGACCGCAAGTCTCAGCATCTCGGCGCATCGGGTATCGGGATTTGAAACCCCGAGTGGTTGGTGACACGATAAGCGAAGGCATGATAAGCGAAGTTCCGATAGCGGAGAAAGGATGTAGCGTTGATTGACACATCGGGTCTCGGGGTCCGAGAGCCCAAAGGATAGATAGAGAACTCGCGAAGCAACGAAGTTCCGATCCTCCGATAGCTCAAAGAAGGGGGATTGCATGAAGTAAACCGTGGGTGCAGATTTTCTGAAAGGGAAATAGAAGAGTCTTGATACTCTTCGGGCCAAAGTTAGAGAAGGTCCTAGTGAACGCGATCGTTCTCCAAGGAGTGCGGTTCGCACCATAAAGTGTGCATACTTAGTTATTATGTCTACTACTACTAATATTTTATCTTTTCTGTCAGATATGTGTAGTCCTTCAATGAAATCCATTGAAATTTCTTCCCATTTTTGGTTGGGAATGTGTAATGGGTGGAGTGACCCAGGGGTCGACACATTTTCATTCTTGTTCCTTTGACAAAGATCACATTCTGCTACATATTTTTGAATATCTTCACTCATCCCTTTCCAAACAAAAATGTCTTTGTGCATTATAGTATGTTTTTAAAAATCCTACATGACCTACAACTTGGTAATCATGAGATTCTTGAAGAACCTTGGCTTTAAATATTTAGTTGGTATTTAAGTAGATTCTCCCTTTATACCATAATATGTCATTTTTCCATTCGAACTTAGGATATTGATTTGAATTGTTGATTATAGAGAAAATATTCGGTTTTTTTTTCATACTCAGTTCAAATTTCATCGAACATGTTGTTCCTAAGTTTATACTTTAAGGCTCTAAAGTATATCGTCAAGGCATCCAAAAATATAGAGAGAGTTAAGGGGTAAAATATCAATTTGTGAAGGGTAAATTAGAGTTGATTCCTCAACTGTCTCTGTCTAGCTTCCCATTGTTCTTGGATGCTGATATCTCTCTCGATAACTGCCCACAAACGTTCTAACTCGACCCGACTATTTGTTGTTTGTAGGATGGTATTAAATAAATTAAAAGCAATGCTAGTTTGATCTATAAGTCCAGGTTCTATGTTAGGCTGTCTAGTATTGGGGACAGTCATGAGGGATAAAACTTTCTTAAATTATAAAATGTTCAAAGATTATGTTACCTCTGTTTTGAAAGATACAAAAAAAAAATGGTTCTTGAATTTAAAATAATAACATAACAACAGTAGAGGCCATTTCCTGTACATGAAATAATTAAGAGTGTTTAGAATGATGGAAGAAGAAGAAGAAGCATAACGTTGTTAGAAATATGAGGCTTTAATCATAAAAGAATCTCATATCATAACAGAAGAAGGGAAGAAAAATGAAATTTCTAATGAAGTACAAAACGTAACCATCCAAATGACCTACAGGTCTTGAAACTATTAATAGAAATCAGAGAGGAAAATCTATAAATGATTAGATAATCAAATAAATTCAAACTACAGTAGAAGTTTGTGCTAAACTGTAGTTGGTCATTCATTAGAAAGACATGAAAATAAAGATGTTGAAAACAAAGTAAAGGGACACATAACTTCAAGTTGACAGAATTCAGAATCTCTTCTGCATTATTTTATCACTACAAATAAAAAAACAACTTCTAGTACAATCGGCTCCAAAGACAAAAGCATTTCTTCAGTCTTATAAAATTATATTTATACATGATCAACAAATTATATTTCTGTTGGTGATTAACTAACTTCTGAAGGTTAACGGTTACATAAATGTGCAATATTGAACTGTTTACATTTCTATCTTTATCTTCTTTGTAATTTTGGTGATGAAAACTTTCAAAATAATACTTTATTTATTTGTTTATGAACTTCCTTCTTCCATTTTGAGATAGCTAATACATTTTCCCATGAAATACACCAAAACTCTAGGAGCCTCTGGAATATCTTTCGCCTCAAATAGGAAGAATTTTCTCTATACCTCTGGTAGACGATCTTCAATTATCTTTCCTGTAAACTCAATAGTTTGTAACTTTAAATTCAGCTTCACCATCCACCTATTAATTTGTGTGACATCAATTACCTTTATTTGTGATATTTATATTTGAATTTCATTCAGATTCTCCTTGAAATTTAATTGATGCTTTCCAATGTTAATTTGTCCTAACAACCTAGGACAATTGTCTCTTCCAATGTTCAATGAAGCTTTATCTAGAAGGTCGAAAATTCCTTGGCAATCATCATTAACCTCTTTGGTTATTCTCTTGTTTTTGGTAAGGTTTGCCTCCCATACCTTGAGTATTATATCCCCTTTAATCTTCTCTAAAATAGATATCTTTTGAGTTTTTCCGACTTCCTCTTTTGCTGAAAAAGCCATTGCCTTTTGAAAAGTGGTCTTGGATACTTTTGCTTCTTTCTCTTTCAAGAGAATACCATCAAAGGATTTGTTTTCCTCCTGAAAGTAATTCTGAATAATTTCTATCTTGGAGACCACTCCATGTTGCTCTTTTTCTATTTTTCCATGTATTTCCAACACTTGGGCTTGAACAATTTCTATCTCTACCACTTGATTTTGAATTGAATTCATCTTATTTTGCAATTGTTTATTCATTTATTCCTAGTGGAGGACCTATCCTTCACTGTCTTGTATCTTCATGTTCATTTCATTTACACTTTCTTTTATCATTTGAATCTCCTGTATGTCACTGACTCTAGCTTGTTCTAGCCCTTTGTTTATTTCCTGACTGATATTTCTTTTAGTCTCCTTTAATTGACTTTGTAGCTGGGCTATCATTTGATCTTTATATTGTAACCTAGTTCTCAAGTTACCTACATAGTATAAAGTTATTGTTGCCAAGGCTCCCATTGAGCCTGCTACTTATGTAGCGAAATCCTCTTCTTCAATATTTTGTCCATCTATGATGATCTTATGTTTCTTTATCATTGCATCTCCTCTTGGATGCATTTCCTATTTCAAGACATCCTTCCTCTTTTTACTGAAAAAAATGATCAGATGAAGGAATATCGTCTCTAGAAATAGGTTCAAGATCACTAACATATAGAACTTCCATCTGGGGGTTTCCGTAAGTAAACTGCAAAGGGGTCAAAGAAGTAATAGGGCTTCCCAGCTCTGTTGATGTTGTTCCTCCTACTTTTTTGGGAATGTCACCAGGGATTTTTGGGGATGTTTCAAACTCCTTTCCTTAAACTGACTCTGAGTTCTTGGTCTGTGGAACTTCTGTTCTTTGTTAAGGCATTTAAGTCTCCTTCGGATTTTCCTTTGTATTTTCTTTATCCTGTAGCTCTGATTCAAAACCTGGGGGAGGCTCTTCCTACTCTGGAGGGGGAGTCATGGATTCACCTTGCAATACCTTCGGTAAAGAGCTTCACCTGTGACTTTGGAAAGTCATAAAATCGGTCTGTAAGTCGGGTGATAATGCCCATACTCTGTTTGATACCTCCTCATAGGTTTTGACCTCTTTGAACTTATCTTCGTAAGCAGACTTTTCATGTTCATAGGATTTCATACAGCAGTGTATCATGTGTTTGTTCACTAGTTCATGAGGGTCATGCTTTTTGTGCTCAATATTTACCAATTTGACCTCTTCAAGTGCTTATGCTTCCACCTTGAAATGACCCAAGTTTTGTAATGACAATTTACTGACATATAAAGGGAAGATTGGCCAAGACTTCTTTTGAGCCATCTTTAGCTCTATTCCAATACCGCCTTTCACTATTTGGTGAGCTACTTCCCTACACACCAGTCTGTCCGGGAGGAATTTTGCAAGTGCATGAGGAGGGATTGAGCACCCATAAACCCTGATATAGGAGAAACTTTCTTCAATGAACCATTCAACTATTTCCTTGAGGTTTTCTAAGACTGTCTCAGAAATGCGAGGGGGGTCATAGCCATAAAACATTTTATCCATTGGTATTACTACGAAATGACAGATTTCGTAAAATGAATTTTTAGCGTTTTATTCCCATAGCTTAGAGTGATACTCATGAATGGGTTCGAGGAAGGTTATGTTCCAACTCCAATTCATCAAGGGGAATGGAGTCATAAAACAAATTGCGTCCATGATGTATGCCAACATGTAAAAGGCCACTGGTTTACCTTTGGATCTTCCAGCTTTGTAATCTGAAACCTCTTTGGCTAGGTTATCGGATAAAATCTTGCTCCAGTTAAAACTATATCCTTCTGATGTTTCCTCTAGAAAGGGCACCCATTCTGCGGGGAAATGACAGGGACTCTTTTTTCCGAAGAGTCTGCACAACATCATGGCTATATAAACCATGTACTCATTCAAAGAAGCTGTGGCATCATTTCCATTGGTATCGGCCCTAAATTTTGATGGACATCTCCACCAGCCTTTGATTAAGTCAGGGTAGGTTTGGTTTGCCTCAGTACATTCCTTTCTCTAAAATTCAGCTATAAATTTGGCATTGTAAATGTATTTAGGATTGGGCGAGAGTTTGTACATTACTTGGATATGTTCCGGTCTAAATGAGCCGATAATGAACACTTTATCATTTAAAATGATTCTCATTGGAATATCAATCTTTTCTAGATCCCAATTGACCATGTCGTTGTACGTCATGAGCCGTGGGTGTGCTCAATTTTGTGAAGCTCTGATTCTACTATGTCCCAAAGGTGATTCTCAGAATCATTAGGGGAATGTTTGATTTCGTAGTCCAGAATTTCATAGATTTGTATCTAGGATTTGATCGAGTCGATAGCATGTGGCATAGTGTCGAATATGACATCTCCCTCTAGGGTGCAAATATCAGTTGTATCTTCACTCTTCTTAGGTTCCTTCTTTGGTGCCATAAATTTCATGTTAGAACGAAAACCTGTCACAAAAGAGAGGTGTATAAGCTTGTTTGAATGCGACTTACTCCTGATAGAAAGAACAAGAATAAGATTCGAAACCCAAACCTTTAACTTTCCTTTAACTCATTTTATGGTGAAAGTACTGACACAGCTGACACGAAATTAATACCTTTAATGCAGAGAATATTTATGAGATACGCATTTGTGTCACAAAAATCATCAGTTATCCATTATTAATATGGCCGTATTTTGGCGATTCTAAATTTAAAATTTGAAAGATCGCGTTCAACGGAATCCGAAATATGAAAATACTTAAAGAAGTTTAATTACCATTAATTGTGATTTTAAAACAAAGTTAGTTCAGCTTAAACATTGGTTATGAGTCAAGACTTCGTGTTTTGGGGTTTCGGGGATCTTCCTTCCATGAGGTATGTCATCACTAAACCCCGAATCCCGAAATCGCGATGAGATTAGTTTAATTTAAACATTGGTTATGAGTCGAGACTTCGCGTTTCGATGTTTCGGGGATCTTTCTTCCACGAGGTATTAAACCCCGAATCCCGAAACCACGATGAGATTAGTTTAGGCCTTAACCTTGGTATTAGCAATTTAATTAATCAAGATTAATAACTAACTTCCATTTTTTCGAGAAATTGGGGATCAGGGTTTTGCGAATCGATATGCATTGAAAACACATTTCTCTGAATAAACTCGAATCTTGAAAGGTTAAAAGGTTGTTAATCAACTCCTTTAAGGTTTAATTAATCATGATTAAAAATACTTTATAGAACGTGCGTCGGGACTTTAAAACATTTTATTTTTCTTCCTTTTATTATTAAAAATAATGTCTGTGAGGATTTTGGAACTGATAGTGAGGGTTATACCTTATGAAAAGCCGAATCCCAAAAAAGGATTTTTTTTTTTTTTTTTTAACGTTAAAAGTTAAGGTGGCCCCATATTAGGAAAATATGAAGTTTTAGGTTAGAGATAAAAACTTTAAACTTGTTTCAACAAAACCATTATGGGAGGGCTATTGATATTGCAAAAACTTATGTTTCTTCCTCTTTTCATGATATGGCATCAACCGCGATGTTTTATTTTCCACTTTTATGTACAATTTCTATAACAAACATGGAAATTTTCTCTATCCACTTTTATTGTTTGGTTGAAAATGTCTTTTGTAAATACTTCATGGGGTGTAAACACGACTGAAACCACAAGTCCTTTGAATCAGGAAGATAACCAGGCTCCACAACCAGGGAGAATGGGGAAGGGGAAATAGACTATGGGGGAATGGGGAGGGGGTGGAGGGTGTGTGGGAGTGTAGACGGGTGGGGAAAAATGAGAGTTTATGGGAGGGAGTGGGGGAGGGTTAAAGAAACTAAAATGAGTAGCGAGCGTAGGGTTGTGGTTTCATACTTTAGGGGAGAGTTACAGAAATGAGGGCTGTGGGGTGAGGGAAAACTATGTGGGGTATGTGGGGAACGAGGGGGTTGTTGTGAGGGGAAACTTTTGGGGGTGTGTGGAATGACTGTGATATAGGGGAGACACCAGCTCTCATACCAATGTGAAGGACACAATGGTTCATAATGAACTACCTCACTCTGAATCCATATTAATATATATATATATAATAATTGATTGTAAAATAATGATTATCTTACAAGGATAGGGCCTTCCTATATATATGTCCTTTATGGTTTTATGAAGAGTCATGACTTTTAGTCATGACCTTTTATTACATTAATGTTTAATTTTTCTTTTATTTATTGTTTTAATATCTTTAGATTATATTATTTATTTATTGTGACATTTACATTCCCTTAATTTTTTCTTTGTCCTCAAATCAATGATAAGGAAGGTAACTGGAGAAAGTGCTCTCACTCCCATGCAACATCTTCTTATGGTAGATTTTTCCATTTAATCCGATATTCCTTGATTACTCGAGAATGTAATCTCTTTTCCAGGGTGGTGATAATGGCTTTGAGCTCTAAAATGATTAGTCCTTCCTCATCTAACAGAGGAAGTATATTTTGTGTCTTTTGTTGTTGGCCACAAATTATCTTTAGAAATGATACATGAAAGACGTTTTGGATATGACTTTTATCTGGTAAATCCAACTGATAAGCTACATGACTGATTTTTCTATTTATTTGGTATGGTCCATAAAATTTTGGAGCCAATTTAATCTTGCAATGTTGTTTAAGGGATAAATGTTTGTAAGGTTGAAGCCACACAAATACCCAGTCTCCTACTTCGAACTCTCTTTGTGTTTGATTTTGGTCAGCTTGTTGCTTCATTCAGTTCCTT
>SNQJ01S0136737.1:0-15272 GCA_010110895.2 Picea sitchensis
GCAATCTTGACTCAACGGCTATGATTGTGTCATGATATCGCATATCGTGATTTCGCAATTCATGTTGCTATCCTTACCATATCCCGATTCGTGAAACTCCGATATGGTCTAAAATCAACGGTCTAGATCATAGCCTGATCTGACGGCTCAGATTGTATCGCGATTTCGCATATCACGAAATCGACACTCCTAAGGTCAAGTGACTTTGTCACTTCAAAGTTCCGATCCCCGATGTCGATGCGCCCCTTTCCACGCACTAGCCCTACTGGATATAGGCCTCGGTCCATATGACCGTCAACACATGACCTCGGTCAAATCTCTCATCGCGGTTTCGGCATTTTCGATGTCATCATGTACATGCCTATAGAATTCCCGATCCCCGATTCTCCGATGAAGGAAATCAACGGTCCAGATCTCATTCTTATCCAATGACTGCGATTACATTGCGAAATCGCATATCGCGATTTCGGAGTTCTTGATGTCAAGAGATTTTGGCATTACAAAGTCCCGATCCCCGATACTCTGCTGACATCACACATGGTTTGCCACGTGTTAAATACTGCCATGTGTCACTCTGATTAGTGACTTACCTGTGCCTGAAGTGTTGAATCTGCCTGCCACCTGTCATTACCTGGTTGTGCCACGTGTGCCCAGATGACGTGGACTGCTGTCGTGAATTAGATCGATGGTCTAGATCACATGTTGATCTGACGGTTCAGATTTAGTCGGGATTTCGCATATCGTGAAATAGGGGTTTTCGTTGCATTGTGTTCTTTGCATATTGAAATCCCGATCCCCGAAACTCCGATGAAGCCTCCTGTCTACAAGTGGATGGTCCCGATCTCTGCTTGATTTAACGGATGCGATCAAATCGCGAAATCGCATATCGTGATTTCGGGGTTTTCGATGTCAAGTGAATTGGATATTTCAAAGTCTCGATCCCCGAATCTTCGATGAATTATCTCCCTCGCAACTTCTACAGATCTGACGGTTGTCGGCCTTTCGGGAAATTTGAATGGGATCCAACGGTCACTGGATCTTTGTCTTCCTTCTTCGCTGTAAACTCTTGTTGCGCGCGTTTTCTTCAATGTTGTTCCTCCTGAGCTTTTACGTCCAAATCCCCAAGGGGTTTTATCCTTCTTATCCTGCCATCTCCACTGTTGCCATCAATGAAAACAACCATCAACACGCATTTGTTGCTTGTTCAATATTTGCCAACAAACTTATCATATCTAAAGATATTATATAATTAATCATTTTTAGTGTGAAGTGGATGGTACCATTGGGAAAGAAGAAAAAGGTATCTTTAGTCTGAATTCACTTTCTTCCTTCTTCTTTTTTTGATGTTTCCATGGCTAACCGCTAATTAGACCTCCTTGTTACTCTTTAATAAATATACTTTACTCACTTACTCAGGTTTCTTGGGAAAACTGTACGAGCGACCTCCAATCTTGATGGTTATGGTATCACTTCCTTATATAGTGGTGAAGGTTTTCAAGAGAAACTTCTTTTTAAAATTCCTTAAGAAAAAGAGAAGATGACAATATTTGCAAAAATATGGCTAATTACAACAAGTCATCATTCATTTGATGCTTATTAGACAACAAGGTTCAAATATAACAATGTTTTGAAGAAAAAACTATCTTTTATATTTCCTTGAAACTGTCTACTCCTGGTGAAATAAATACCTACAGGAATTTCTAGAATTGTCTATTAACAAAATTTAAAATTATTTACACATATATAGTTGAAAAATTAGAAAACATTCAATAACAAGGGGTAACTTCCCCATACACTAAGGCCAATGCCTTGTCAGCTGACATGACCTGTAGAAAATCCTCTTTGGAAATGGGCCTGTGATAAAGTTTGAGTCGGTGCCCATTTATTACAAAGGAGACTTTTCCATCGTCAATTGTTTTGATTTTCATAGCCCCATTTTCATATACGGTGACTACCTCGTAACAACCCAACCACCGAGTGGTAATTTTTCCTTTGAATTTTTTAAATTGGGAGTCAAACAACAAATCCCAATCACCAGGTTGGAAGTGTTTCTTCTTAATAAACTTGTCATGCCACTTTCTCCTCTGGTTTTGGACTAATATTGTTCATTGGATAGCATATTTCCTGATCTCATCCAACCTATTTAATTGTATGGATCGTTGTTTCTGAGCCTCATCTAAGTTTAATCCCAATTCTACGGCAGTACATAAGGTTCTTACTTGAAATTCAATTGGTATAAGTACTTTTTTCCCATACACCAGCTCATAAGGGGTATGCCCAGTGGTGTTTCTCCAAGTGGTATGATATGCCCACAAAGCCTCTGGAATCCTATCAGACCAATCCCGATGATGTAATTGAACAGTATTGGTTAAGATAGCTTCCAGAACCTTGTTTGTAGACTCTACCTGACCATTAGCTTGTGGATGGTATGGAGAATATTTACAGTGTTTAATCCCATATTTATCTGTTAGTTCTCTCATCATCTTGGAAGTGAATTGAGTGCCTTGTTCTGTAACAATTTCACAAGGAAAACCAAAGTGGGTAAAGATGTTTTCATAAATAAATTCAGAAGTGGATTTTTCTATAGCCCTAAATATGCCTTTTTCCTCTACCCACTTGTTGACATAATCTGTACAAACCAAAATATATTTTTTCTTACAAGACATGCGTGAAATTGGTCCTACAAAGTCAAGGGCCCATTTTTCGAAAGGTTCTATCATAACTTAGGAATGTAAGGGCATTTTGTCAGCTGATGTGGGCCTTCCTATCCTTTGACAACTGTCACAACTCCTCACATACTTGGAAACATCTTTGAAAATGCTAGGCCAATATTAACCTGAATGTAACACCTTATATGGTGTACGTTTGTCAGAAAAATGGTCACCACATGGTCCATCATGACAACTTCATAGTATTTCTTGTATCTTGTCTTCTCGAACACATCTAAAAATAATCAAATCAAGGCCTGTACAAAATATTTCATGGCCAACCCAAGAGTAATTGGCACTTTACATGATAATTCTATATTTTTCATGAGGTGACAAATGAGACGGTAACTTCCTAGTAGCCAAATAGTTTTCCATATCTACAAACCATGGGGTATTTATAGAAAGGGAAAAAAGGTGCTTGTCTAGGAAACTATCATCTACAAGAACATCATCTTCCTCATTTTTTATTCGTGAAGGAAAATCAGCTGCCAAATTATCCTTTCCAGGTCGATCAAGCATGGTGATATTAAACTCTTGCAATGGTAGGAGCCACCTAGTCACTCGACCATTAGTTATGGGTTTATTCATGAGAAATCTAATGGCTGAATGATCTGTATGTAAAAATACTTCGTAACTTGTAATGTAATGATGAAACTTATTGATAGAATGAACTTTTGCCAAGAATTCCTTCTCAGTAACTGTGTAGTTTAGCTCGGTAGGGGAAAATTTTGTGCTTACAAAATAAATGGCATAGGACTGTTGGTCTTCTTTCTTCCCCAATACTCCTCCTATTGCAGTGTTGGAGGCATCAATAGATATGTGAAGTGGGAGAGTCCAATTGGGCCCTCTAAGAACTAGTGCCACAGACAACTTAGCGTTCAGGGTTTCAAAGGCAGTTTGACACTGCTCAGTCCAAGAAAAATCAACATATTTTATTAGAAATCCAAACATGGGTGCAACAATCTTTGTAAATTTTTCAATAAACCTCTGGTAGTAACTGACATGTCCAAGAAAGATTCTCACCTCTTTATGAGTTTTGCGGGGTGGAATTCTGACGTTGACCTCAATATTTGCAAGATCGACTTTTATCCCTTCAGATGAAACATGATGTCCTAGAACCACTCCTTCAATTAACAACATTTTACATTTTTCATGACTTAGAGACAGGTTCATATCTTGGCATCTGATAAGGACTTTTTCTAAGTTATCTAAGGATTCCTAGTAAGTATTTCCATATACTATGAAGTCATCCATGTATACCTCCACACAATCATGAATAATATCAACAAATATCCCTAGTATTGCTCGTTGAAATGTGGCAAGAGAATTACTCAATCCAAATGGTAAAACCCTATAGGCATAGGTTCCCCAAGGACAAGTAAAGGTAGTTTTGTCCTGGTCCTCGAGTGCTATGAGAATTTGATTGTACCCACTATATCCATCTAAAAAGGAGAAATCTTTCTTTCCAGACATGGTATCCAAAACTTTGTCAATGAAAGGAAGAGGAAAGTAATCCTTCAGAGTGGCTTTATTGAGCTCCTAGAAATCAACACAAATTCTCCATTTCCAGGTCACTTTATTTGGAACCACTACAAGAGGGGACACCCACTTACCGTTGGAGATGGAATAAATAAATCTGACATTTAATAACTTTTGGATCTCCTCCTTTACTATATCTTTGAGAGTTGGGTTCATCCTTCTCAGGGGTTTCCTAACAGGTGTTACTTCCCCTTGTGTATATATGTGATGGATATATGTGTCAATATGTATACCCTTCACGTCAGTGTATTCCTAGGTGAGTGCCCTTGATTTTTCTTTAAGGATACTTACTAGCTATTTTTGTTGGTCTGCATCTAGCCCAGAGTTTATATGTAGAAATTTTCCTGGACTAATCTCGTAGGGCATAGTATAAGATGTGGCATACTTGTCTATATCAAAGATGAGAGATGTCGAGGAAAAAATGGATGGGTCCAATTGTTCCTGAAATTATTCCCTAAACATGTACTCAAATTGGGGAAATGTTTTTGGAAAATCAACACACGTGATAGCAGAAATAAACTGGTTTAACACATTTTCCATTATGTGATCTTGAAGTTCCTAGGCATGCTCACTTGGAAATATGCCACCATATATTCTCCATGATAGGTTGGGTTGGAGGGTGTATGGTGAGCTTCTGGATAGAAAGTCCATCTGAGATGGTCAATTCTCCCTCTCTACAACCAGTAAATGCATTGGTTATGGCTAACCAAGGTCTTCCCAAAATAACAGGATGGCCTTTGGTAGGATCCTTTGAGTGGATGACAAGGAAGTCTACTGAGTACTCCCATGGGGCTAAAGTAACTATGGTATCATCCAAAATTCCTTCAGGTATAACCCTAGTCTTATCTGCTAATTCCAAAATGGTTGGGGTAGGCCTAAGAAGAGGTTTTAACTGTAATATCTCCAAGTTAGTAGCGATCATAAAATTAATGCCTTCCCCTAGGTATATAAGAGTGTTTCCAATGGAGACCTCATTAATGGTTATGGTCACTATGAGGTTTCCTTGCTTCCCATATTTTTCTATCTTAGGCTACTCTGATATGTACTTGGAAATTTCTCCTATCAAATGTATTGTTGGAGGATCCTTCTGCTTCCTACTTGGCTTCTTAATACACAATTATTTGACTACATTAATGTAGATTGGAACATCCTTAATGGCTTGTAGCAAGGGAATATTGACACAAATATTCTTCAATTCATTCAAGATGTCAAATTCCGATCATGTGGTAGGTTTCTCGATTACTAATCTTTCTGGATAAGGAGGGGCCTTTGTAATTTTTGGAGGTTCATTTTGGGGAAGCTTGGGTTCTTGGTCCTTAGGAATAATAACATCTTCCCACCTAGTGTCATCCATGGGTTGTTTGGTGGCCTCCTCTTCTTCTTCTTCTTGGATGACTACTAAAGGCCTTTGCCCGTCCAAAACTTTTCCCTATCTTAGTTGAATCTCATGTAATGGAACAAGAGTAATAACATATGTCAGGAAGGCTTGCATCTCAACATTGTGAAGAGGTTGAGTGGGATTATTATTGGGATTGGGAACTGGTTGTGCTGGTAATAATGTCGGTCTTGGGGAGCTTGAATTTTGATATTGTTGCAGTTGTTGTTGTGGAATAGGAGGTAAAGGTGGTGGAACAAAACCTGGAAGAAGTTGTGGGATGTTCGGTGGATACTGAGGATATGTATGGTTGGACACAGGAACAGGTGTATATTGAGGGTTCCCTTGGTTATGCCCTCCTCTCCATCCTTGAAGCCAAGGATGTTGGTACTGTGCATACCAATTTTTCCAACTTGGTGAGTTCAACTATTGTTGTTGTTGATAATAGGGTGGAAATTGAGATTTTGGATCCAGGTATGTGGGTTTGTTCCTAGGATGCCATGTCCTCCTAGGTGCATAACAGTAATCCCCAGGATCCCCACTCCTATAGATGGCTAACAAACTAGGCAATGATGGGAATTTCTCAGTTGAATGGTATTTTGTGCAGAAGCCACAAACTAAAATTTTGTCCAATGGGAATTCCCTTGAGGAATGCTTCCTCCTCCATCTTGGGAAATATATGCTCATTGTTTCATTTTCCTCCTCCTATTTCTTTTTAATTTTTAGGGCATCCAACTGGGAACCTATTGTTCTTAAGATATCTTCCTTGAAGTTTTCTAAAAGGTTCCATATCTCTACTCTTTTGATAACACCTGAACTAATTGGTTTTAAGTTTCTATTATAAGGGTCCCGAACATTCTTTCCTATTTTAGCTCTACTCCTCGAGTAATTTTTACACATTTCAAAGATTCCGACAAATGGTTTATGGGAGATGTCACCTGATGCCATCAGGTTAAGTATCTCTAGGTATTCCTCTGAAATTACCTTAAGGAAAAAATCCCTAATTGCATCATCTAGAAGGTCATGGTGTTTTGATTTCTGAGAGATATAACCAAACCATTCCATATAATCCTCGATATTCTTGTCTTCTAACTGTTGGATTTTGAAAATATCATTATGAGACTCCTTGGTCTTGCAATAGTCTTGGTAATTTTTAAGAAAGATATCGTTCATGGCTTCCCAATACCTAATACTAGACTCTCCCAACCCCATGAACCATCTTAGTGCAAAGTCCTTGAGGGTGGGAGGAAGAGTTTTAATTTATGGGCATCTTGTAAGTAGTTGTAGATTCTACACAAGATGTCAAACTCAAATAGGAAGGTATCTAGATATTCACTGCTTTTACTATAAATGGTGGGCAGTGTTGAGAGGGGAATATTTTTCATATTGACATTTGGGGTGGTGTCCAAAATTGGAAACCCGAAGGTAGTTTCGGTTTGGTTTCCAGCTTCTTCTCCCTCCCCGTGTCTTACATTGTTATGATCCTCCTGATCATCCATACTAGTTTGGTTTCCAAAAAGAGAGTACCTAAGTGGTTTTATCCTTGAAGAGAACAAGGTATCCCTTTGATGGGAAGGTATTCCTACTACTTGGATGTTTTGGACTCTATTCGAGTCGTTTAAGGTTATGGGTGCCAAAGTTTCAGTATCAATTTGAGAGAAAATTATATTGGTTGAGTTACCAAACAAAATATTCACCTGTTTAGGGTCAATGATATCTTCAAAATTAGGATCTCTTGATGGTGGTAGAAAAACAAAGGTTGTATTGTTTGGTTTTGCGGAAGGCTCGAGTGGTATTTCCTTCTGTCCCACCATTACTGATGCTTCAATTTTTTGTTCTATAGTGCTCCCTGACTTAGTCTCTTTAGAGACTGCTTTAGCTCTTTGGGTTAGCTAGTTCCTATTTTTCGGTATCGATCTGCGGAGTTTATGAGTGGAATGTTCCTTCCCCCAAAAAGGTCGGAAGGAACCTTGGTTTAAAGGTTTTATTTAGATTTAATGTATCTACCTTTTGGGTCTCTAGGTCTGTTCATGAAAGAAAACAAAAACAAAAATAAAAACTACCATTGGGTTTGGGGGAACCTTTTATAGCAAATGCACAGGTTCTTACATCTCTTCTTAAAGTTCCCCCACCACCAAACTAATGCTAAGGTTTACAAATGATCTATTTCCCAACTATTTATTACATTAAGATAACTCCCCGACAATGACGCCAAAAATAATGAGAGTTTTATATGCACTAAAAACCCTTAATTAAATTGTCAACCCGAGGTAAGTAAACTTCAAGTTGTATCATTGTATGTGCCAAGGAAGAAAGGCTAGAGGAAATATAGTCTAATTAAAGAAATGGGCTATCTAAGGGCTGATCTATTCAAGCAAAGACTATTGATGATCAAATCCTATCAAGAAACATAAACTATTTATCCTAAGTAACTTTTGAACAATGGATCGATGGATTATTCTAAGAAAGCAAATGAAAACCCTACTTTAAGAAAGTTAACTTAATCATTACAATAAGAAAAATAAAACTATCTATTTAATCTGTTTAATGAGCAATAACAACAACAAACTAATCTAATTAATCTATTTGAATTTAATGAACAACAACAAGTAAGCAAATGAACAAGAAAGAAATTATCCTATTAAAGCACGTAAATAAGCAAGCAACTACCCTATTCAAACTAACCTATGGAAACATATTTAGCAAGTAAATAAGCAATCAAATAACTAACCTATGGTAACTCCTACAACAAGTAAACTAATAAAAATTGCTTAATAAGGAACTAATCAAACTAATAAGCAAGTGAACTCTATTCTTAACTTAAAATTCATAACTACTTCTAATTTATGAAAGGAAATCTTAATCTACTAAATTCAAAGCATCATGACAATAAAAGTAATCAACAACTATCTTTAATCTACAATAAGAAACTATTCTTTAATCTACCAAAGAAAAAACACTATTCTCTAATCTACAAAAACAAGAAATCTTCAAATCTAGTGTTGTTGGTTATGTCTTTGGTGTCTTATGATATCACAATGGCATTTAACAATTAACGATAACTCAAGAGGGATAAACTCAATATTGACTTCTATAGCAAATTGAAAAGTATGAATTAGACAATCTAATGAGAACTTAGCCATTATAGAAGAAACATCAACTACCCTGCAAATCCATGTGATTCTTCAATTTATGCACTAGTCATCAACAATATGAAAACACTATTCTATTTAATTCAATTGCATTCTATGCTAATGTAATCAAATTCATACTACTAGAGATTCATAACTAAAAACTAAACTCAATAATCAAACTTCGAATTAAAATTGCAATCTAGATCTAGAATGAAAATTGCATAAAGTAAATTAAACTAATCATATTTTAACAATTTAAATTGCGAAGGGAAATACTCATAATGACATAACTCAAATCCTATTTCTATTTCAGCATATAACGAGAGAAAAAATAAGCAAACTAAATAACAACTAGAGAAGAAAACCAAGTAGCAATTAAATAAGAAAACTATAAATCAAAACTAAAACTAACAATTATCCATTCATCGAAACTTGCCAAAGAAACTATTAATTATGTTCTACTATTTTTTAACCCAATACTGAGAGGTCGACCACTGGAAGGGTCGACCTCCTCTAAAAATAATAAATTACACTTAATGTGTCTTAACCATCGGTGGCTTCTAGAAACTAAGCGAGCCAATAAATGCCCAACATAACAACCCAATCCAATTTGCCAAAAGATCAGTAGTTGGAGGCCACGAGCATAAGAAAAACCCATGTCACTGATTTTTCCATCATTGGCTTCCGATATGATAACTGACAACTCGCCCACGGTTTTAGTGCAGGACAGAGTGTCGGACGCAGTGTCGGATGGAGTACCAGATGCCGAATTGAAAACCATGAACTTCTCTCAATCCATTCAGAATTTTAGGAAACGACTCATAGTTTACCTATTGGGTATATTATGCACAAAACCCATGTGCCAAATCTTTCAAATTCTGCTTCATTCTCCCATAAATTAATATTTAAGTTGGTTTCCTGTAATAGTGCTAGATGAAGTACCGGATGACCTACTGGATGGAAAAACGCCATGTGATTTTTCCCTGTGACACACAGATCGTGAATTAGCTTCTTGGAATCATTAAATAATGCTGAATTATACTTGAAACCATCATAAAACATCAATCATACGTCCCTGGTGTAAGCTATGGCGATTTGATACAAAAATCCTTCAAAAGTTCTTCAAAATATGAAAATACACATATAATATTGGCCAAAAAGAATCTAACCATCATCATTAAATTAACCAAATCGTGAGCCCAACAATCATCGTCACGACATATGTTATTAGAGCATAACTTGAAAATAGACAAATTCATCACAACTCTTGATCTTGTAGTGGGGTGCACCTTGGCGAAGGTATGATCATGAACTGTGAAGACATAAGACTAGGGTAACCTGGTTGAAGGAGTCATATAGGGTTATTGCAGGTTTGGACAGTCTAAGGAAAATGTCTTGGGGATAGTTAAGTTGTGAAGAAGAATCTATCGACCAAGGAAGATCTTGAAATATCTTAAGAACAACTCAAGTTATGTGTGAAAAGAGAGACAGATACATGATGGAGGTGATGACCAATGACAATGTCAAGAAGAACGTTGATGGATAATTATAGGTGAGCATGGAAGAATCCAATGAAAACTTAGAGAAGATCAGGTAGATCACCACATCGTGGGATGAAAGACTAAAGACTCTCTCAATGGATGATTTAGACGTTCCTAATGATATGGGTGTCATGTCCATCATCACTAACATCACCAAACAACCGAATTCAGTTGAATACATTATCTCTATCATATGTGAAGTGTGTTTGGGACACCATTTTGAAAATTATTGTCCAAAGATGAAGCAAGTAAGTGTGTAGTTAAAATTGTGCAAAGAGGAGCTCATGAAAGGAACTAACTCTTTGAACTCAACAAGGGTGAGGTCATTCACAAAGGAGGACACCCAAGACATAGGTGAAGTCATGGTATAGAGGTAGTTTGAACTAGTTAATCATAGAGGCAAGCCAATTAATTGTTTCTTTTGTAACCTTAACCCTTTCACAACAAATTTCCCACTAAAGGAGTAGTTGGAATGGATGGACGAAAACCAACTTCAACCTATGGAGAAGGAGCTCATAGCCTTGGAAGAAGTGGGCAATCCGCATCCAAAACCATCAAAGGAAATGGTGGAAGGTTTAGAGGAGTTTATAGTGCATCTAGATGAATCAAGGCAAGGGACTATGGACAATGTCCACAAGATGGAATATCCATACTTTGTTTTGTGGAAACGACGATGAGTGGGGTGTAGGTGGTAGCCTTGGTTGACACTGGCATGACTCACATTTTCATAAGTTAATGGATTGGTACATCACTCCATTGTAAACCTAAGAGAAGTATGGTTGCATCAAGGTGCTCAACTCAATGGTGAAATCGATGACAGGAGTATTTTGTTTGGCAAAATTGAGAGTCGGGAGTTGGCTTGGAACATGGGATTTGCTGGTAAATTTGTTGAATGATCATGTGATGATATTGGGGAAAGATTTTATCAAGTATACCAAGGACGTTCTCGTGCCACATGAGGGTTACTTAGTGTTTTTGGATGAAGTCAAAATGCCAATTGTGCCCATGATGATGAAGAGAAACCTTGGGAAGAAGCGAAAAAGTGTTGCGATTAGGTTGATTGAGGGACTTTGCAAAAGTGTGGAAAGACATTGTGATGTGGTGAAACAACAAGAGGTGGTTCTAGCCATAGTTCCCTTTAGTTTCATTAGTTAAGAAAAATGAAGTGAATGACGGTTAGAAAAATTGGAGATATCAACAAAGTTTTCCTTGGAGAAGGGAGGTTGGTTGTAGAGACTGCATGACTAGAAGGGAGTTCATAAGGACAAGTTGAAGTCGACCATCACAATAGTTTCACAAGTCATCGGATAGGAAATGTGGCCCGAGTCACCATGTTGCTAGTAGGTTTGTGATGAAGTTGAGGAGGATTGGTTAGATGACTCACTTAGACCAAAATATCTAAGTTTTGAGACAAATGAGGGCATGAAGGAACTCACTCAATTTGAATCAGAGGATGTTGAGGAAGTGGGTAGAGAATATCGAGACCCCACAAAAATCGTAAACTTTTGTAGATGACTAGTGATGGGGACCTATGACTTAGAGCTTGATGCGAAACAACTTGAGAAGTTTGGTTGCTCACTAAAGGAAGTCAGACTGTGTTGAAAAGTCAACAAGAAACATGTGTCTAATTTAGTTTTCCCTTAATTAAATTAGACAATAAATATTAATCTATTTTCTCATTCATAACTGAGTGATTTGGAATTGTAACAGAATTATAAGTGTAGTTAAGTGAGTTAAACTTAGTTGTATTAGTGTGAGTTCAGTGAATTAATTATTCATTAATTCACAATCAGTTAAACTCTGTAACTAAACATGCACTAGTGAGAGTTCAGTTAATCAGAGAACTCACATGCAACTAAAGAAGTGCATGTTTAGTTACAACTAGTACAACTGATATTAACTAAACATGCACTAGTGAGAGTTCAGTTAATCAGTGAACTCACATGCAACTAAAGATTCGCCATGGTTAACTACATGCATGTCAGTTCCAATGGAGATCCAGTTGAGATAACAAGTGAAAGGGATAGTTTGGCTATCAGTTGTGATTTGTTCACACATGCAGTGAATATTCTTATGAGCATGTACAAACGAGGAAATTGTATTCATTCGATTCATTGTGAGAATTCAGATTGCATAGTTTGTGCAGAGGAGGGAGGTTGTCTAGACACAGGAATTGGTGCATGTATTTGCCAATTTGTGTATGACAGTGTGAGACGATTGTATTGTACTGAGAGCTCTTGGATTAGAGTTTTGTATGAGATTGTTTCATGATTCATGATATACATAATATATGATAGTGGGGTTTTTATCTTTACACTTTCCCAGTAAAACTTATATGTTGTGTGTTATTGATATTTCACTTTGTGCATTGTGGTTGTGATCGTGGTTTAATTGCTTCCACAAGAATAATAGTAGAAGCGATTATGTATTTAACAAATAGCAGAACTCGTTAGATCAGGAGAATCGCAAGAATACTCATTTGGGTATCGAAATTTCTACATGGTATCAGAGCCACGGAGGCCACAGAGTCATGGAAGTGAGGTGCGAACATAATTTCATTGTCGCAGGTCCCACCTCTAGCCGGGTGCGAACTCTAGTACTGAAAAATAGCAGGGTGTTTTCAAGAACAGAAATTCTCGCACCCTAGACAAAGGCAGGGTGCAAACTTCATTGGCATTCTCGCAGGCAAATACACTAGCAGAGTGCGAACTTCCCTCACCTTAATAGTGGAGCAGGGTGCGAACTTCTTGAGCATTCTCGCAGGTAAATACACTAGCAGGGTGCGAACTTGACAGGCAAGTTCGTAGGCTATACATAGGCAGGGTGCGAACTTCCCTTAGGTTGCTCTCAGGTGGGGTGCAAACCTCCTAGGGCAAGAGGAAAGTGAAGGGGTTGAGTTTTAGGTTGGATAACATTCAAATTTGCAAGATTTTCTTGGTGCAACACTTGATTCAAGATCGAAATGTATTTCAATGGCTTCAGGTTGGAGTATGCACTCGAGGGAAGCTCTAACTACATTGCTTGGAAGGACAGGATGGAGGCAGTTCTCGAAGAAAATGGCTTGAAGGATTACATTGACGCAGATGTTCCTAAGCCGGATGCGACAGACAATGCAAATCTTGATGCATGGAAAAAAAAAGTAGCAAAGGCGAGGAGGATTCTGTTGGAGGGAGTATGAGACCACATTGTCTCAAGTCGCCATGGAAAAACCACACCATATGCAATGTGGAAGGTTTTGACAGATCTATTCCAAAACAGTAGCGACCATAGGAAATTGGTGCTCAAAGATAAACTCAAGAAGATTAAGATGGAGAAAGGCGACACCATTCCAAAATATCTCACAAAGTTTGTCCAATGTCGGGATGAGCTTGGAAGTGTAGGAATAACAGTCGTTGCTGATGATTTGGTGAGCTTGCCACTCCTAGGGCTTCCTAAGAGTTGGCATAGTTATCAAGGCTCTGTCAATGGAAGGGAAAAATTACCGGATTGGGAACAACTATGGTCAGATCTGGTGCAAGAGGAGTTCAGGCAGAACACCATAGATGGATCTTCATCAAAGCGTGATGATGAAGAGGATTGTGCTTTGACTGCCAAGTCAAGGAAAGGGAAAGGGAAGAAATTCCAATCAAATTCTGAGTCTAAAGTCAAGAAGTTGGATTTGTCCAAAGTGAAGTGTTTTCACTGTCATGAACGTGGGCATCTCGCTACTAACTGTCCGCAGAAGAAGAAGAACAAGACGGTTGTTGGAGCTACAACTGGTGAGGCTCTTGTCTCACAATTTGAGCTTGGCTTCGCTTTGATCGCATGCATGGCTTCAAGTGCATCGGGATCAGTGTGGTATTTGGATAGTGGCACTTCCTTCCACATTACGGGAGATAAAGAGTCTTTCATTGACTTGGAGGAGAAAGATCTCAGAATGCATATAGAGATGGGCGATGATGGAAAATACAGTGCAACTAGTATTGGTACCATTACCTTTCAGAGGGAGTTAGGTAAACCATTTCAATTGAAAAATGTTATGCATATTCCAGGTCTGAAGAAAAACTTGGTCTCACTCGCAATGTTGGAGGACAGAGGCTATGATGTTGTTTTTAGCAGTGGTATAGCCTACCTGTGACATAAAGCAAAAGGTCAAGTCAAGAAGATAGGGATTCGAGTTAAGAATCTCTACATGCTGCAGGTAGATGGTTGTGGTGCCATGATAGGCAAGGCAGAAACAATGGTGAGTTGGGATGAGGGCGAATTATAGCACAGGAGATTAGGCCATCTTCATCATGGAGACTTGAAGATCATGCAACAAATATCTACTAGATTTCCAAGGGGAACACTTTCTCAGTCAGATCAGTGCAAGGGGTGCACCCTGGGGAAGTATGTAAAGTCCACCTTTCATGAAAAGGAGAATCGTTCTTTGGTAATCTTGGAGAGAGTTCACATAGACATGTGTGGACCATTCTCAGTTGGTTCAACAACAAAACACAAGTATTATGTTATTTTTGTTGATGAATTTTCTCATATATGGTGGATATTCTTCATGTAGAAGAAGGATCAAACATTCTCAAAGTTCTATGAGTTTAAAGCATTGGTGGAGAAAGAGTTGGGGAAGCAAGTGAAGGATCTAAGGAGCGATAATGGTGGAGAATACATATCTAACAAATTCAAATACTTCTGCGGCAGAGAAGGAATTCGAAGAGAACTCATAGCGCCTCATAACCCACAACAAAATGAGGTCGCGGAGAGAAAGAACAGAACAATCGTGGGTGTAGCATCAGTGATGTTGCATGATCAGGGCCTACCATTGCATTTGTCGGCAGAAGCATGCAATACTGTGTTTTTTGTGCAAAACCGTTGTCCTTATAGAGTACTTGGCATGAGTACACCTGAAGAAGCTTTTATTGGTAAGAAACCTGATGTTTCTCATTTTAAAATTTTTGGTTCATCTGTTTATGTGCATGTAAACAAGGATGCCAGGAAGAAG
>SNQJ01S0136738.1:7435-25477 GCA_010110895.2 Picea sitchensis
CATAGTGATTATGAAAACATTTTATCATTACATAATATGATTTGCGTGTTTTGATATAAATAAATTTGTTTCTCCCATAATTCAACCACAAACCTTGTTTAGACTCATACCTTCTTTGATTTCCTTAATTATGAGTTGTATAGCATGGCATATTTGAAGCCAAAGAGAATTGGATCATTCACTTCATGCATATATTCATTATGTACATATAATATCACAAGGAAAGTTTGATAAGTTGAAATATGTAATGTTATACTATTATTATTAAAAAATAGTAAACATAAATTCATCCTAAATTTGATATTATTAAGAAATGAGAACATAAATTCATTTTAATTTGAAATTTAATTGGGAATTTATTTAAAAAATATATATATATATATATATATTATAACAACTCAACAAATTTTTTGCATAATATAATATAAAAAATGAGTTAAATAATTTAAAAAGAAATAAAGAAAGTATAATTTAATTTAATTAATATTATGAGTTTATTTATATATGAACTTTAACACTTCTTTGAGATCGACTTAGTTCATGGAGGAATCCACCGAGGCTTCGTAAGCAAGAGTAACTATGATAATCTTTAAATATGATGAAGTATAAGGTTCAACTTGTGCCAAACTATCTTGGACACAAAGCCTTTAGCATTGTAAATCAATTGGATTGTATTGAGCAGGTCAAAAGCACTTTAACCCCATACTCCACGAAGAGTCGAGCACTCACAATTGATAGTTGCAACTTGCAATTGTCAATATGTTTTCCCTCGACAAGTTGATCCATACACAGTACACAACATAGAACTTGAAATTGGACAAGGATGAGTTTTCCACGGGATTGAGACATTTCACATCCAACGTGTATGTCTAAAAATCTTCTACATGGTTATGGCTATCCATAGGGATCGTTTGATGAGAGAGACCATCTTTAACGACCTTTTCAAGATAAGATTTTGGGTTTATGTTTATTATCTAAAACTTTCTCTAAACATTCTTCGAGAAATCGGATGGTCCAGTTTCTTGCACGTTGATGTTGTTGGCAAAACATTGCAGCTTCTTCTTACAAATGACCTCAAAATTATGATCCCTATAAATTATTATATGTTATTTAAACAATAAGCAACCAAAATTATATTACAATATTATTGTATTTGTTATATTTAACATATTTTATAAAAAAAATATTAATATGTTAAAAATATGGTGAACATGTTGAGGATGAATCGTTGTGAGCCTGTGCTCCGGTTATGTTCCGAGCCCTGCTGCAAGCTATCCCTGCGCCATGGCTCCAGGAGGGGGCCCCGAGGCCGTTCCTCCACTTCCCCCCGAGCTGATGGCCTTTAGGAAACTCGTTGCTTCTTGCAATAAACGCCCAACAAGCGATCTACAACAGAAATTCGTAAAAATACTGGAAATCCCCACGGTAGCCCTGTCGATCGAAGATCCCTGCAGATCGACCCTGAACCTTGCCGAACGTGGTCTTATTGGGCAGTTCACCGGGCTTTGGCCCTCCTCCAAATCCATTGAAGCCTGGGTTCAAAGGAACTGGAGATCTTTGAGTAAAGAAGGAATCAGAAGCCACTTAGTAGGAAAGGGCTTCTTCATTTTTGTCTTTGACTCGGTAGAGGATAGGAACCTTATTTTTAGAAATGGGTCGTATTTCATGGGCCCTCGGGGACTGTACTTGAACCAATGGACCCCGGATTTCGATCCGTCTCAGGATGTTCCCTCGGCCATTCTCGTTTGGGTACGCCTACCACATTTACCTCTGCACTGTTGGAACCCTAAATCTCTAGAACTCATAGGCAATAAGCTTGGGAAATATATAGATCGCGCCGAAAGAAGGGACCAATATTCATGTGCGAGAATTTGTGTTGAAGTCGATCTGGAGGAAGGCCTCCCTGAAGCTATAAAACTCACGGTGGCTGACTGGTCTCACATTCAAGTGCTTGACTACGAGCAACTCTCGTTTAAATGCTGACATGGCCATAATTATGGGCACTTCACCAAGCACTGCAAAAAGAAAGCAGAGGAGGAGGATGAGAACTCGAAGGGAGAACAATGGACTCAGATCCAGAAAGCAGCGCTAGCTAAACATAATAACAGAACCAAAGGGAAAGGAGCACTCCCGGGGAGCGGAGCAACCCCCTCGGTTCAGATTCAAGGGGAGGGGAGTTCAACCCCTCTAAGAGCAGATCCAGACAACAATCCCTTTGAAAATCTCACCACCCCAGAAAAACCAACCCCAGTCCCAGCAGCTGAAGAGGTCGAACAACAACCCAGCTCTACCATAGAAGATAAAAACCCGGACGAAACAACCCATCTACAAGTCGAATCACCAAGAGGAGCCTCCAGTCCTCCCACCTACGCAGAGATGACGAGGAAGAAGACCATGGAGATCTTAGGATCCTCAGAAGATGAGACATTTGAGAGGCCATCGAAAAGAGTTGGGAAGAAAACTCACAGAGAGGCAAGGGAAGCAGAGGCTGAGAGACAAAAAATGCAAGGCAACCAGTCCATGATTGAGATGTCTATTGGTAGAAATACCAGAGTCAGGCCTCCCAAGGGAGGGCCTTTCCCCCCCTCTATTAGTAAATAATGCGTTTAGTCTCTTGGAATTGCAGAGGCTTGGGGAACCCCTTAAAAGCTGAAGTGGTGAAGAACCTTCTGAAAACAGAATCCCCCGAGATCCTCATGCTCCAAGAGACAAAAATAGAAGGGGATTCCCTTCTCGATCTCAGCAAAGTGAAATGGAAAACAAAAGCCGGAAAAGCAGTAAGCGCAAGGGGCACTTTTGGTGGGCTCGCCACTCTTTGGGAGGAAGATAAATTCCACCTGGAAAACTCCTTCCAAACGCAACACTGGATCTATACCGAACTCTGACATCTTACAAGTAAGATCACTATCACCCTCTTTAATATTTATTTCCTAGTCCTCTATACAGAAAAAAAAGATTGCTAACAAACCCTCTCTAAATTTCTAGATGCTCACTCTCCCAAGAACATAATTCTAGCAGGAGACTTCAATCTAGTTTTTGAGATAAAGGAAAAAAGAGGAGGGAACAGTAATAGGGACCATTTCCTTCCCTTCGTGGAAGACATAATTTAGCAATGGGACTTGATGGACTTTAATCCAAAGATAGGGCTCTACACTTGGTCAAATAATAGATCTGGGACGGAGCACATTTCAGCCCGTTTGAATATATTTTTACTCCAGAGCACCTTCCTCTCCGAAAATAAGATTATCACCACAAAAATATTGCCAAAGCTGACTTCAGATCATAAACCCATTCTTCTGTTGTTTGAAGAAGAGGAAAAACTAGGGCCCATTCCCTTCCGGTTCAACCCCCTCTAGGCAGACAGAGAAGGATTTATGGACACCGTCTTGAAGGCTTGATCATCTCCGGTCATTGGATCGCCAGCTATGTGTGGGAACAGAAATTAAAGGCTACCAAAACAACCCTAAAAGATTGGATAAAAAAATCGTCTGACTCCCCCACTAGCTTAAAAAAACAGAACATCAAATAGTTGTGTGATCTACAATTGGACTTGGAGCTCAAAGACATTTCCCACTCTAAAATTCAAAAAGAGCAAGAAGCCCATCTCAACACTCTCCGCTCATTCAGAATGGAGGAAGAGTCCTTGAGACTCAAATCTCGTAACCTTTGGCTTGAGGCTAGTGACAAAAATTTTTCCTTCTTCCATAAGCAAATTCGAGCTCGCCTCTCTAGAAACCACATTGCAGAAATTACCACCACTGATGGGACTGTCCACAAAGTAATAAATCAGTTAAAAGAGGCTGCAACCTCACATTTTCAACAATTGTATAAAGAAGAAGGAGTGGAATCTGAGGAGGAAAGCTTAGCCTTCCTCTCTCACGTTCCAAGAAGGGTAAATGAGGAGGACAACGCAAGTCTCTTGAAGCCCTTCTCTGAAGATGAAATTAGCAATGTCATCTGGATGATGGAGCCACACAAAGCTCCAGGGCCTGACGGATTCTCCATCCACTTCTACAGAATTTGGTGGGATATCATCAAGGCTGATTTATTTCGAATGATAAAAAAATTCCTCCAGAAAGCCAAAGTGGGAGGATGCACAAACTCCACCTTCCTAGCTCTAATACCTAAAGAAGCGAACCCAGTGTCCTTTGATCACTTCAGGCCAATCTCGCTATGCAATGCTTCTTACAAAATTCTCTCCAAACTCCTTGTGAATAGAATCAAGCCACTTCTAGAAAAGCTCATTTCTTGATCCGAAATCGGATCCAGAAGCCTGATAGGGCTTGAAAAATGCTCAAAAATGAAAGTGCCCGGAATGCGACGAAACCTGTGCCATTGCGTCCGTCTCGTCTTCCTGATTCCGGTGGTATATTTACTTTCTCAAACGGAGTCCGCATGGAGAAGATATCGCGTTCTGTCCGAAAAGTCAAACAAGAAAAAAAAAGGGATGACTGTATAGTCCATACAGTCCACGTGGCATGTCCGTACAGCTGATGTGGCATGTCCGTACAGCTGATGTGGCGGTATCAGATTGCGACATGTGGCAGCCTGGGATAACGACACGTGGCAGCACTGAGATGCGACACGTGTCAGGAAGATTTGGCATTTCTGGCGTACAGTTGGACCAGTATTGAGGTGACACGTGTCACCACTTACAGGGTGACACGTGGCAGGATGACGTCAGCGGATGATGTGGTAGGCTGACAGGGCATACGACAGGCTGACGCAGCAGGTCGACGTGGCAGTACGACAGATGACTCGTTAGTTTGAGGTGGACCAATCACCGTTTGACACGTGTCATGATACGGTTGGTTGATAAGGGTGCCACGTGGCCCAGTCACGGGCTGCCACGTGGCACCCCATTATTGGTTGTTGGTTGTTATATGTAAAATATGGTTTGGCGTCGCCGGGGGTTGAACCCACGACCTCCGGTGGGTGAAAGGACTGGGAAAGATGGGCTAGCCGGCTCGCCGGCGGGTGGTTCTTGTTGTGTAATCAGGCGAATTTATATTTAAATTAACGCAATGTTTGAACCAGCGGGAAAAAGGGCCGGGGCCTAGCCCCAGCCCTCGGCGTGAACCATACACATGTGACCACACAATAGAAACCGAGAGCACGGGGTTGTATAACCGTTGGCCCATGGTTTATGGCCACGGTTCCGACCAAAATGCCAACAAAACCGCGGGGCGTTATACTATTTCGGGCGGGTGTTAATGCATGGCCCGTAGGCCTATTACCTAACCATATGACTCGGACCAACTACTAAACGAAACGCGCGGGGTTACATTACAACAGCCATGGTTATGACCACTAGCGCCGGGGGCTGGAGCTAATGGGAAGGGGCCAGAGCGTTAAGCGCTCGGCCACATGGCTCCATGCGACCACGAATTCAGGGGCACGCGCACATGCAGGGGGCTGTGGCCGAATTTTGTTATAAAGTGGGTTTTTTTTACCCAATGTTATGGTTTTTTTTATTAATATGCTTATATTAAGTTGATTTCTTCCATTTTTGGGGGATATTGGGCATTTTTGGAGGCCAGATTCTTGGAGGAAGTTGGGGATGTGAAACCAACTCCAAGGCTATATAAACCAGGCCTGTTTGAGGCCAAACACAGCCATGAAGAGCAGAGTTATGCTGAAGGAAAGCCAAGCCAAAGTCAGTTTGATGCATGGAAGCCTTTGAGGTGGAGACGATGTCGAATCGTTTCTGGGAGCTTGGAGCATCAGTTTTGCATGCCGTTTTCTTTGCAGGGTTCTAGAGATCTGGGAGAACAAGACCAGATTAGTCTTGTAGCCATTTGGCATTGCTGAGATGTAATTTTGAGCACTTGAGCAGAAATAAAGAAGCCTCCCCCACAAAGAAAAGGCCCGGAGACGTACGCAAAAGTTGTGCCGAACTCCGTTATCATCCTGCGTGTTTATTGTTTGCTGTCTATTATTCATTTCAGATTTGCATATGTGTATTTGACTATTATTATTCCTCTTCTATCCTCAATCTTTCACTAAATTCTCAAAATGGTTAATTAATACATGCAAGTTTAAAACTCAACCATAGTCATTTAAAAGATCCAACGGATCATTTCTCCTAGCCAAGGAGGGTTTGTTAAAGGCAGGCATATTTTGGATAATGTGATCCTCGTACAGGAAACCTATAATGTCCCCCACCTCTTGATTAAGAGGTAATGAGGAGACTCAATGGCTTTGGCATCCCCACTAGGCCATAATCTCACACTGAGGGGGAAAGTCAACTAGACTAAGGTTATATACTTAAGTTGACTTGAAGAAAAAAGGTTAAAATGAGTAAGAGATAACTCAATAAAAGAATAGAAGTTAACCCTGAGAGTTAATCTAACTCAACAAAGGAATAGAAGAAAAAGTATAAATAGAAGGCTGGGGCGCACCTATTATTCATTCTGGATTTGGTATATTGCTTGTTATTGCTCTTGAGCATTCAGTTTGGGGGTTTTGCTGTACAAACCCTTGTGAGCAACTTAGTGGTGAAATACCCACTCACCTTGTTCCACAGCTTGGTCTCGAGGATGAAAGAATCCTCCACATCATTCTACACTCAACATATTTCCACCTAGCAAATCAGAAGTAGCAGGGTCGTACTGTTCTTGAGTTTCCAGCAAGGGCGCACCATCATCTAGAGAAGGATTCGATCCAGTTGATCAAGAGAGCTTTTGGATATTCCGTTTCTTGGGTTTTACTTGCAGGGGCCCAACCATCATTTTGAGGGTTTTTCTGGAGAGTTATCACCATCAAATATTTGAGTTTCAGATTGGGACGACTTGGAGGCAAGGGGACGTCCTATGATTCAATAAATCTTAGATCTAGAGAGCTTCACCTAGAATCTGAGTCTGAAACTTCTCATACGGGGTTTTTATAGCCCGATCTACATTCCTGGGAAGTTTCAGGGAATTTGGAGACTTTACTCATCAGGGTCGAACCACCTAGGGTTCCAGGTATCCAGGAGGGCACAACTTCAGTAGAAGATTCAAATTTTGGAGGAGTTTGCCTTAGCTGTTCAGCTTGAGATTTCAGGAGGGTGTTCCTATCACCCAGATCTATCAGTTGGTAGGGTTTGAGCTCATTTGGAGTCTTCTTGCAGTTGGGCCGAGTTATTGAGGGTTTCAGTCTTCTAGTGGAGCGTGGCATCTCTCAGCTTGAGGAATCGACATTCAGATCTATTTGTATCGGTCTTCATCTCTCATTTAGCCTTTGGAGGCTTATTTTGTATCGGCAGAGCATTTTGTAGCATCTCGTATTTCTTGTCTATTGGGCCATCTGAGGATTATTCCAGATCTGGTCTCTATTGTATTGGTTCCATGCTTCTTATA
The DNA here is from genome assembly GCA_010110895.2 of Picea sitchensis. Lineage (NCBI taxonomy): Eukaryota > Viridiplantae > Streptophyta > Pinopsida > Pinales > Pinaceae > Picea > Picea sitchensis. Next base: position 14,776 of record SNQJ01S0136738.1, read on the forward strand.
ATAAAAGGTCAGATCTTTGCTTGTGTTTCTATATCTTGAATGTATTGTGATCTTTCATGTGTTGGATGAATCTTGTATGAACACACTTAATAATTGGATAACTCAATAAGTCACCTGCACATCACACACAACAGAGATAGTTAGTGGTTTCAAGCAAAAAAAATTGGCTTCGGATCATTACAAAACCATTCATTCCAGCCACCAACGCCAAGAGCAAGGGATGCTCATAAAGGTTGACATGGCGAACGCCTTCGATCGGGTAAGACACTCTTTCCTCCTCCAAGTCCTTTCTGCTTTTGGCTTCAGCCTTGTTTTTATCTCTCTGATTAAAGCATGCATAGTAGAGTCATGGATTTCCCCCTTAATAAATGGCAGGCCAACAAGCTATTTCAAAGCATCGAGGGGCATAAGGCAAGGTTGCCCTCTATCCACCTTCTTGTACATTTTGATGGAAGATTCTCTAAGCCGAAAGCTGACAGCAGACAAGACAATTGGAACACTTCCAGGCATCAGGGCGATGAGAGGAACTGAGCCAATCAACCATGCCTTGTTTGTCGATGATTCGTTGCTTCCCTTAATATAGCAAGGGCTTTCAATGAAGTTATTAAGAGCTTCTACAGAGTTTCTGGAGCTTTGGTTAATAGGAGGAAAAGTGCAGTGTATGGTTGGGGAGTAGATCAGCAATCCATACTCCGAATTGCTCAATCCCTTGGGTTCACGGGCTTCACCTCCTGAGATAAAATCAAATACTTAGGACTGCCTTTAACCCTGGGAATCACCAAGGCTCCCCAATGGCTGGAAATCATCAACAAAATCAAGGAAAAAATTAATGCTTGGGGTGGTCAGTGGCTAACCACAGCAGGGAAGCTCATACTCATAAAATCTGTTCTCTCCTCCCTTCTGATTTACCAAGCTGCGTTTCTCTTGGCTCCAAAAATGATCACCAAGTAGCTCTCCAAACTAATACGAAATTTCATGTGGAAAGGAGGAAAGGGAAACCAAAAAAAAATTCATTTGGTAAGCTGGGACATAGTGAAAAGGCCTTCTCAAGAAGGTGGTCTTCAGGTAAGAGACCCTGGGCTGGTCAATCTGGTGATGGGAGGAAAGATTTTATGGAAAATCTTCTCAAACCAAAGTCACCTGGTAAGTCAGATCCTCATAAAAAAATATTTGTAAGGGCTATCAATGAACACCATGGACGACGAAGCTTCTGGCAAAGGCACCACCCTATGGAAGCTTTGCAGTCGAGCATGGGATTTTTTTAAAGAGCACTTGTATAGAATCCCTGGGAATGGGAAAATAACCCGGTTGTGGGAAGATAAAATTATGGGCCTCCAGCCCCTCAATTCCGTCCCAGACTTCGCAGATCTGCATGTCTGGCTTATACAACAGGGCACTCAAATGTTGGCTGATATCTCTTTGTGGGACACGGACGGGAATTGGCTCACCTGGGCTATCCCCCGCCCTCCAGATAGCTTGCAAGCTTAGCTCATCTCCTTCCACACGGTGCTCTCTAGTTCGGCTCTAGTCCACCTGCGATTAAGTGACAAATTGGGATGGGGGAAGACCGGGGCGTACACAACGTCATTTGGCTTCATAGCCCTTCAATCCCAACACCTGCATATCCACTCTCCTTCGTTGTGGCAACTCGTCTGGGAACCCTTTAGTCTCCCAAAGATCAACTTCTTTTGTTGGGTTCTCATGCGCAAAAGAGTCCTGACAGGATAAAACTTAACTAAAAGAGGCATATTTGGGCCCCACAGATGCCCTCTCTGTAGCGCGGATCAGGAAATGATTGATCATTTGTTCATTGACTGCCCCTACACTCAAGAAGTCTAGACGCAAGCTATGCATGGGATCAATGCCCGAACCCCATCGCAACTCACAGTTGTCAACTTAATAGCCTATTGGGAAGGGCGCTCTCCCCATTCGTTGAAGAGAAAATCCACATGGGCCAAAATGTGGTATGCCATTCCAAAATACATTTGCTGGGAAGTGTGGTTAGCAAGGAATGAAGCCACCTTCAAAAACAGTTTGCGCACCCCCATAGTCGTGGTTGCCAAAGCCAAAGCACTGCTGCTGGAGACATTGGAGAACCGACCCCACAAGCCAGACAACGCGCTCCTCCCGGAAGAGATAAGTTGGCTTGGTGCGCCTCTTCAGAGAGCTAGTAACGAAAAGAACCCTTTTCGGCCTTGCTCCAATCCAGAGTGGCGGCTTCGGATCCCTGAATAGGATTTTCAGAAGTGGTGGAAGAATCAGGGCAAAGCTACAATCTTCTTCGACGGAGCTTCTAAAGGAAACTCAAGGATCTCAGGAGCTAGGGGTGTAATCTACTCCCCGGACAGTCAAAGAAAATATAGTTTCAGTTGGGGCATGGGGTAGAACACTAATGACCAGGCATAAATCTTAGGACTACTCAAAGCCTGCCAGCTTGCTCAGGGGAATGGTGAAAAAGACATTCAAGTCTTCGGGGATTCGAAAATCCTGATAAAAATTCTAAACTCAGGCGAGTTCTTCAATAACTCGACACTCAACAAGACCCTGCAGAGACTTCGTAAAGTAACGCAGAATTTCACCTCCATTTTCATATACGCAGAAGTTCTACTAAAATTGTTTAAGCATAATCCCATCTACTCATGAACATAAACCCCGCAGTCTAACAATGGATGAGCATACATATCTTTTCCTGGCCTCTCTAACAATGGATGAGCATACAAAAAAAATAGCCGGATAAAACCCAGAAGGTAGAAAGTTTAGACTATGTTTTCCAAAACTATCCTGTGCCTTCCATTGAGACAATGCAAGTGGTAGAACAACACAAGTGTGACGTACCACGTATGGGGCAGAGGAAACTTTATGGATTGTTCTCATTAGTGCAAGAAGAGCATGCTAAACCAGAAACTAAGTTAAATAAGTGCAACACTATTCACTTTATACAAATATAAGGTTGAGGATTGGATCCTATTTCTTCACTTGTTTTGGGTGAGTTTGCCAAAAACATCTTAGATGAGTTTCCCAAAAACATTGAAAAGGCCAATCCAAAAACTTTGTATATTGTTTTTGGAATTTGAGTTGGTTAAGTTTAAAGCTCAAGATATTTTGGTTAATAGGGTGACCATTATGCATTTTTGTTAATGCTCTGCAGCTCAATGTTTATTGACAAACATTATATACCTAATAACAGACTCGTTAATGTTGTAATATATACCGTTGGATTTGAAAATTTGTTGGTATATATCCAAGCATTTACAACATTGATGAGACTGTTGTTGAGTGTTAATCAGTTTACGTGCTTATTGATCATCCTTAACAGACACTTTGTTTTCATAATGATCCCTGAGACGTATGAATCTTCAATAATTAAGGTTAACCATTTATGAGTTCACTGATAAAGGGTGACCCAGGGCAGTCTTCCTCCCCTGAAAGATTTAGCAAAGTTGCTAGAAAGGGACGTGTGTAAGGTGAAAGCCAATTAAACTGACTGTGTGTGCTGAAGAGATGGTAAACCCTACTGGTATGTGTGGAGACTCTACACTTAGATACAAGAACAATTAAATTTAAGATAGTTAATTCTATCTACACACTTAATCGATTATTTGCAACAGATAATCTCATTGGACTTGTGAAATCTAACAATACAGAACCTTGATAATAGAACAAAAAATAACAAGATATTGTTCTACTATCATGGAGACCGTCTATGACATTTTAAGATCTAATAAAAAAACTCGTCCTGCCTTTGACTTCAATGTCATTGGAAATGGTTATCTCCAATGTGGTCTTGCCACTACCACCCATCCCTATAAATCCAAGCAGTGGAACATCTTTGTGCAAGAGGCGTTCCTTCAGATGACTGATTGATATCTCCAAACCTGGCAATTCTGGAACTTCCTGGGAGACATAATATCTTTTTAAAGTATTAACTTAAGTCGATGTCAAATGGGTTGTTGAGGATGCCATGGAGAACAATTTATAGGGCATGCAAACAAATTAAACTAATTAGAAATGACATAAAGGAAAATATTTTCGCACATTGATCTATATCACAATGAAATGTTGTTGTTCAGCTTCCATTTATAATAAATAATAATCGCTTGAGTTTAGAAGTCGTCAAAACTCGGAAGCTAAACAACCAACATGACAATATTATTACAAGCAACACCTGACAGTGTAAAATGAAGACGATGAATCGGGACATATGATAAAAGATGAAAATTTGAAGTTAGAAATAACAGCTTCTTCTAACATCATCGCTGGCCAGGGTTCAAAAATGGTGTCCATTGAACCGACTATCTCCATGAGTTTTGACAGAAGGGTTAGAAATGGCGTGAGCTCTCATTCCTGGATGTCTCTTAGTCTCCCTAGTATGTTGTGTGGTTCGTTTGCAAGTGAGATCTTACGAGCTGAAACTCCTTTCTCCATACAAATAGGTAGGTTGATTATTTCACTGAAGATCATCTTCAATGTAAAGTCGGACCTTGGTGAAATTGAAAAGTGAAGCCTTCGAGGTTGGAATACTTCATTTATTTGTCCAAGCCTTGGCGATATTGGAGCTTGAGCTTCCTTGTAAGGCCATCGACTTTGCTGCCGCTACTGGTGTTATTATTTCGAGGTTTGGCTTCCCCTGATGGAACTTGAGACTAAGACGCTTAGAACCTAACATGCCTAGATTTCAAAGCTTGCACTTTGAACCTGACACACATCTAAAGCCTGCACTTTGAACCTGACACACATCTAAAGCATGCACTTTGAACCTGACACACAGCTAAAGCCTGCACGAAGTTCAAAGCTAAAGTCCACACAGATAGAGTTCAAAATTAAAGAATGCATGAAGTTCAATGCTAAAGTCTGCATGCCTAGAGTTTAAAGCTAAAGAGGTGGGAAAACCCTAGAATTGAAAGTTAGACTCTGCAAGAAGCCACAGGTGGAAAAACCACATGAAGTCAGAGATGGAAATACCGATAAAGCTCAAAATACCTTTTACAAGTGGATAAAGGTGGTTTGGCAAAACCTGTCAATCAGATGATCGGTTTTCCTAAAAACTCGTCAACCAGTTGATAGGTTTTCCTAAAAACCCGTCAACCAGTTGACAGGTTTTCCTAAAAACCTATTCCTAAGATATTCATTCGGCATAAATATATGCCCCATCCCTACCCTCTAATATATGCCCCACCCCCACCCATGTATCATTTTCTCTAATATATGCTCAACCCCACCCTTGTATATGAGGGTGAGGGTGGGAGTGGGGCATATATTAGAGAAAATGATATGAGGGTGGGGGTTGAGCATATATTATAGGGTGGGGGTGGGGTGGAGCATATATTATAGGGTGGGGGTGGGGTGGAGCATATATTACATAAAATGATATGAGGGTGGGGATGGGGCATATATTAGAGGGTGAGGGTCGGGCATATATTAGAGAAAATGTATTTGAATTGGAAGTTAGAGTCCGCAAGAAGCCACGGGTGGAAAAACCACATGAAATTAGAGATGGAAATACCGATAGAGCTCAAAATACCTTTTACAGGTGGATAAAGGTGGTTTGGGAAAACCTGTCAAGACAGGTTTTCCTAAAAACCTATCCCTAAGATATGCCTTCGGCATAAATATATGCCCCATCCCCACCCTCTAATATATGCCCAACCCCCACCCTCATATTATTTTCTCTAATATATGCCCCACCCCACCCTCGTATATGAGGGTGAAGGTGGAGGTGGGGGTGGGATATATATTAGAGAAAATATTTTTTCTCTAATATATACCCTACCCCCACCCTCACCCTCATATACGAGGGTGTGGTCGAGCAATATTAAAGAAAATGATACAAGGGTGGGGGTGGGGCATATATTAGAGGGTGGGGGTCGGATGGAGCATATATTAGAAAAAATGATATGGGGATGGGGCATATATTAGAGGGTGAGGGTGGGGCAAGAAAATGTATTTACATTTTCTCTAATATATGCCCTATCCCCACCCTCTAATATAAGAGTAAGCTAAACGTTCTACCATTTTGGTTTGTCAACCATCGTTTTAAACGTCTCATCTCCGTCAATACCCCTCCTTCAACAAACCCGTCTAGTGCGTCTTCGTAGGATAGTTGAGCACGCTCTGTTCTCGTTCTCCTTCGTCTACCGCTGCGTCGTGTTCCTCTGCTGGCTACAGGGAGTTTGGTTTACTCCATTCTGGAGTGCCCATCGTACCATCCCTAAACTCGTGAAGCTGTCATCCACTCAACCTGGCGCTATTGTCCTCTTAAAGCAATTTCTGTAACACGTCACTTATCCGAATTTGAAGGGCGCGCTTCCTTCAAAATCTTCTTGATTTTGAAATCAAAACAGTAAATATGGTTATTGGAATTCGAATCAGGGCATGGGCGATTCAGCTGCGATAGATTGGCACTGATATCACTAAAAGAGCAGTTCAATTGTGAAGGTTGTGATCAGTTGCAACTGGAGTGGAGGCTGTGAAGGGCGTAGATCACTCGAACTGAGGTCGAAACATCTACTGAAGAACGTTATGCTTCAGAAGTGTATTCAGAGAAGGTAGAGGGCGCCACTTACCTTATCATCGATTGTCGTTACAGATCGAAATAAGCGCAGGCAACTTGATTGGCAGAAGCGTTTCAACATTATACTTGGAGTAACTCGAGGGCTTCTCTACTTGCACGAGGATTCACATCTCCGGATTATTCATTGGGATATTAAAGCAGACAACATTTTGTTGGACAACAATCTGAATCCGAAGCTAGCAGATTTCGGGTTAGCTAGACTTTTTGATGAAGATGAAACTCGTGTTATGACAATAGTTGTTGGAACTCGGTAAGATTTCAAAACATACATCAGTCGATTTTACTATTGGTGTCAAGGGGCTTCCAACTAGTACTAATTTTACCACATATTGTTTTGATTAAGAAAGGATGACATTAACATCTTTATCTCTTTTGTAAGATGCACGGGACTGCAGATTTCGTTTTTCAAATATCTTTAACTTTTTTATTGCCAGACATATTTATCAAGTGACATTGTAATTTGCAGAGGGTATATGGCACTAGAGTATGCTATGTATGGTCAATTGTCTATTAAAGCTGATGTTTATAGCTTTGGGATTCTTCTTCTGGAACTTAGAATGGGTAAGTTATTGTTTCCATTATATTTTTAATAGGCAACATCTATGTTTTCCAGACGATGTTATTAGTTCATCAATAGATCGTTTAGCGAAGTCATATGAGATTAGGGGTCTGACTGCTGATCTGTTTTGACATGAGTATAGTCATGTCTCGATATAGTCCGTATATAATAACTTCTGTAATTCAACATAAACTGCAGCAAGGACTATATCTGTAATTCGATATAGTCCGTATATAATAACTTCTGTAATGTCAGTGTAATCCAAGTAATAGAGTGAAAAAACAAATTGTAGAGATTAGAATAATAATAACTTAGTATGTTGAGATTTAATGTGAGTGTAATCCAAGTAATAGAGTGAAAAAACAAATTGTAAAGATTAGAATAATAATAACCTAATATAGCAAGGGCATAGGTTTTATAATGTACATTTGTAAACTGAGATTCTACAACAATATGAAAGATGTAATGCAACATTATAGAATATGTTCAAACCTATAACCTAATTATAGGAAAGAAGGAAAGTTGAAAGGTGATGGAATTTGTTCTTCCAATTGTTATTTATGTTGAGATTTAATGTGACTGTAAATATATTACACGAGTGCAAAGCTTGTATTCTATGTACAACTCTATTTCCCATCTTTTTTGTTTGTTAAGTTGTTTCTTTTCTTTTTGTTGTGTTTTATTGTATTTTTTAGAGGAAAAATAAGACACTGTAAGTATGGATCTCTTTCCAAGTTCTTTTTGCACCCCCTTGCATCTTTGTTGTATCTAGTTTCATTATGTATTTTTTTTCTTTGAGCAGGGTCCTGAGAGCATTTTCGACTAACCCTATGGACTTCTCCATTACTTTGAATATCAATTCTAAGGGATGCACCTTCTTCTATTTAGAATCCATTTCCACTTCTCATTTCCACTTCCGGGAGCTCAATAAAACAAATTCCCAACCTTGAAGACGCCAGAGACTTTGAGTAAGTGGCATGAGGAGTGACCATGAATTTAGCAGTGAGGAATTTTATGGAGAAACCATGGCCCCGAAGTTGCAAGTTTTGAATACATGTGCAGAAATGATCATAGGTAAATGGTGCGAGGATCCATTCCCTCCATTTAGATTTTAAAATTTGAATTCGCCAACTCAATTAAATTCAATTGTCCCCGACGGAAGCCATCTTACTGTCCAGTGGGAAGTGGGACACCATAAGGGAGTCGTGGTGGGTTAACACCGTGGGTTAACCACGTTTGTTGGAGGTAGGCTAACGGGAAGATTGGGTGGAATCGTCAACGTTTGTAGCAACCAAAATATATTCTTAGGTGGGTGGCGGCATGATGGGCATACATCATGGTGAGCAATATGTGGATGCAACATGGATGGGGGAGGGTATGAAGCGTTGCACAACCATCTGGTCTTTGAAGAATCTTAAAGACTCTGCAACAGGCTGGATATTGTTGGACATACATCCTCGTGATTTTGGACATACAGGTCTCCTAGGGTTCCAACCTAGCAAGCTTATGTTCAATTACTTGGGATTTGCCCTCACAGAAAATTTCCAAAAGAAAAAATCTGGGAAGACCTCCTAGATAAGATGGCAAAAAAATTGGGCAATTGGTATTTACGTGTGCTCAACATAGCCAGTCGACTCATCCTCATCAAATCGGTCCTTTAAGCACTTCCTGTATACTATCTCTTAGTTATAGAATCTCTAAAATATATTCTCGGAGCAATGAGGAATATCCAAAGAGACTTCCTACGGGGTAGCACAAATACACAGAAGAAATGGGCTCTAGTAGCGTGGGAAACTGCCTGTATTCCAAAACTGAAAGGCAGTCCAGGCTTGAGAGATCCATAAACCCTCAGCCTTACCCCAGGGGAAAATATATGGTGGCTCTCGCTGACTAACCCCCATTCACAATGGGCTAGAATCTGAAAAATCAAATACCTCCAAAATCAACAAACCAATTAGATTATCAGAATGAACAATGCCCCCTAGGTTCAAGCCTATGGAACCTAACCTGGAAAAACTGACACTTAATTCAATAGAATTTATTTTTGGACATAAAAAATGGAATGGACGCTCTTTTCTGGGAGGACGCTTGGCAACAAATCCCTAGATCTGGAACAAAATCCACTCCTCTATCAAGGAAACAATCTTGGCCCATCCTTGGGCAGACAAAGATTCGTAGGGAAACTCAATTGAGCTATCAATAATCCAAGGCCTCAACCTTCGAGCCAACTGTTGGCGTTCGGAGGTCAGTCCTGGATTGCTAGCAGGAGCAGAGCCCGAAGCCCATCAGTTTTATGTCACGATTTGTTTAAAGGGTGATCAAATGGAGGAAAACTCAAAACAACATCGTGTCAACTCAGAAACCAGACCAGGCATGCATGAACGAGTGAGGTCTTGATAAACTTCAAACAGGGAGTTGCAGTAAAGGGTGAATATATGGAAGACTTACGCAAGGAGGGTGCAAGGTCTGTCACATACATCCGGTTTGTAACAGACTAAAGGAGAAATGCATTCGAACACAAAATCCTTTTACATTCAAACACAAATACTAGAGATTACAACAATGCCACAACAAATCCTTTATCGCAACAAGATTGTTAAGTCCACGTGAATCCTTCAACTGTGAACCCTCCAGCAGAAGATGAAACAAAGATGGAAAAAGGAGAACTTTTTGTCATAAACCAAGAAATCTCAGACACAGAGGCATAACCAGGAAACCAGAACGTTTGCCGAAACTTTACAGTCGGGAGCTTAGCTCTACCATCGATAGATACAAAAATGGCAAAAATGCCTTCATATACTCAAAACAACAACATCAGCGGAACCAAGAAAATGCATTAAAATATTTGCGTCTGCATGGCTTCTGACACTCTGCAGCCGCAATCTTTGAATAATCGTGCAACTTATGGCAGATGCGATCGACCTTCTGACAGTTACATCGGCGAATCGACGTGCCTTTAATTCAATGCAGGACGTCCCCGTTATGGCGGAGACGATGTCTAACCACCCTCAACCGCTTCAATAACTGCTTCTTGGGATTGAGAATGGCCCGACTGACTCAACATCTCGGGATAGGGAAGACTTCTCGCGCTGCCATCTGGAACAACTGAATAGCTTGAGGGATGGGCATGGAGACCAACGCGGAGGATGAGTGCACGACAGGAATGGTGGTGCCGGGTTATAAGGGCGCGGAAGGAGTGACAGAATGAGAAGGACGACGGAGGACGATTCATGGCGGAAGACATCAGGTAGAAGGGAAGAAAGCGGGAGGAGCGAACTCGCCTTCGGGTGAGAGGCCGACGTGTGAAGGAAAGGGACGCGTGGTAGGTAATGGGTGGATGGTGAGAAGAAGGTAAGGCCACGCGGACCAAAGAGGAGGGGTGAATGGATGACACACGGTAGTAGGGGAAAGGCGGAAGGAAGGGTGGAATGACGGGAGGAGGGCCCACACTGGTTAAGCACAGGGAAGCTGAGAATGGTGGGACTGCACGAGAGCCGTTGATTTGGGCGCCTCGATCGTGGCCGTCGGGAAGCTGCATGTGGGATTCCGGACCCCCCCCTCTGCTTAAAGGT
>SNQJ01S0136739.1:0-11079 GCA_010110895.2 Picea sitchensis
GCCTGGCATGTACATTTTGAAGGGATTACAATTGCATTGGTTTCAGTGGTGTAAGATTAAAACAAAAAAATCAACCAAGGGAAATTAAAAGAATGACAAATAAAACTTGAAAGCATTATCATATCTCCTGCAATATTATTTTACTGATTTGGGCACATGAGATTTTAAAGATAGTGCTTCACATTTTGAAGCCAATAACATTATTGCTAAACCACAGTAATATCTGAAACCCTAAACCCTATTTAAAGCATTGCATTGATTTAAAACCACCCTGTCAATGATGGGAGTAGAAGGAACCTGATAGTATCTGCCGTCGAGCTTCCTGATGCCGTATCCCAAATACACCTTTCCGAATGACTTAATGTCTGTGACGACTCCGTTCAATGAATAAACGCGCCTTCCCAGGCGAGAGAGAAGCTCGACAATGGCCGCCCTCTCCACCTGGGGCTTCAGCAGCAGCATACAATCATACAGAGGCATTCTCGCACCTCAAGCTTTCCCCTTGCACCCCAAAGAAAACCATACAGAAACCATATTGAAGGATCTATTTGGCACCTTTAAGTAGAACGTTTAAGACTACCAAATGGAAATTAACGCGATCATTATGGGGGATGCACAATTTTTTTCATGAAAGCTCTATTTCATAAAATGACATGAAAGGACCACAAATTCAAGTGCCATTCATCATTAAGTAGGATTAAGTAGGAGATGTTCTCTAACTAGAGTGAGAAGAAAAATTACTTCTCGTTGGTTACCTACAATTTGGTAGGTATTTGTTATCCAATATAATTAGGAAAATGTCAATTGGGTTTAACTTGAGTGGTTTGTGTTCATGGATGTTTTCCTCCATCGAGGTTCAATTCCCGCAAGTGACATGTTTAGCTCTTAAATGAGCAAGTTATCGAAAAAGTCTTGGCTTTCTACAAAATCTGGTTTACCCTAGGTACCATCCTCGAAACGAGGGGAAGTGCCTGGCGGGTTTCCCCAGGCTCTATTCCAAGTAAAAAATTACTTTCAGTGAGGTACCATCTATATTAAGCACTAAACAACATTTGGGAAAAAGTTGTATGTGTGTCCTTACTTCTTAAATAGCCTTGAGTAAACCTCCACACAATCTCAATATAAGGCGTTAGCACTAGAAGTCACCTCCTGATTGCAGGGGAGGTAAGCCCAATACCCATCAGTTTGTATGTCGCAATGAATAAATTTAAGGGGGGTTGAATGGGCGCAGACTCAAGATGATATCGATTTAACTCAAAAAACTGGATTGGTATGCACAGGCAAATGAGGGCTTGATTCAACTTCAGTCAGTAAGTTGGATTAAAGGTGAATAGAAGGAAGACTTGGTGAGGAGAATGTAGAGGTCTGTTATGGACATCAGGTCTTCCAGCAGCCTAAGGAAGAAAAAACCAAACACAAGATCCTCTTGGATTCAAAGTTTCAGACACTGAAGTATATTTAAGCAACATAGTCATAATAGCGCAATGATCAAACACACATCACGATGCAGCTACAACAACTCGACTGGATCATCCATGCCTGAGCTCTTCAGTGTGAAAGGAAAAAAGATAACAAAACTAATTGATTAAAACTGGTCACAATACTGCCGAAATCAAACCTTCATAACAACAACATACAACACTCGACTGGATCCTCCATGCCCGAGTGTTCTAACACAACTTTTATAGAGAGATGGAAAGAAGATGACTTATATTAAACAAGAAATCTCAAATCCTATTACATAACAGATAACCAGAGCTTTCATCAAAGCTTTACAATGCGGAAGCCTAGCTCAACCATCGACCATAACAAAATATCAAAATGACTCCTATATACTCAGATAAAAACAACAGAGACGTGCTCGAGTCTTTTCATTCAGGGCATTACATCTGCATGCTCTCTGACAGACCGTGTGTGCAGTCATATGTCAGACGTGAGCTTCAGTCAGACGTGATCGTGTTTCAGAAAGGACTTGCAGACGAGTCGACTTGTTGACAGTCCCTTTGAGCTTTCCAATTATGGAGGAAACAATGTTCAACCATCACCCCTCCAACTTCATTAACTGTCTTCCCCGGGATCCGGATAGGCCCAACACAACTCAACACTTGGAAACGTAGCGGCATCACCCTGCTCTCTGGCCATCTAGATCTGCGTTGGATGTTGACGAGGATCTGGCGCAAACGGCATGAAAGTCGACTGGACGACGACCAAGCGGGAGGCTGTGGTGACAAAACTGTGACTGAGAATACGCGGGCGTCAACATGCAGGAGCTGAGGTGGAAGAACGAGGATATGTGTTAACATTAGGCTCCATGGGGGATAGAGTCCTCCCTGCGAGGCTCTAAGAACTCTTTTTGTAGTTTCAATGCCTTAGTATTGGGCTATGGAGTCATGCTAAAAAACATCCTGCTGAGGAATCCAGGTCGACCCGCACACTATTCTGCTTATAGACATAAAGCAAACACACCTACTCCTAATAGAGCTTATTTATGTACAAAAACTTAAGCTAACTGATTTTTACAAAGCGTTAGGTGAAAGCAAACTTCCACCATAGCCACCCAGACTGTCTGGTAATATGATCCTTCTCTTTACTGCAGATAATCCACAAAAGGCTATGGAAGTATGACAGCAAAACGAGGACATGGCTTGAAACATTGACTATACCCCCAAACGATGATAAGGTGAATAAATCTGCAGGCTCCAATGTTTTTGGAAAACACAACTCCATATATAATCCCACAAGGTCACAAAATTTATAATCAGGGGAGCTCAACTGGTAAGAAATTAACTCTTGTCCTTTATTGCGGCTCACTCATCGTGTGATGTTCTCAGAGTGCACAGGTGGGCGGACAACTGATGCAAGCTAGCTAATACCAGGTGATACCTGCTCAATTACAGGTTCTGAATAGGAGATAAATTGCCCACTAAGCTCCTCCTTTACATGTTGCTATGTGCTTTCTGCGAGTCTAGGATAGTTGATTTCCACCCAATGCTTTTCCTTAATTAATAAAGGAAAAGGTTCTATAGCGTGGTCTTGGAAATCTTTCATAACACCATACTCGCGTGTGAGTATTGGTGAAGTAATGCAATTTGAAAATTTCAGAAAATCTGAAATGTATGACTCCATGTATATGGCCACAGGATCATGAATAATGTGACAGAATCCTAGCTGCTTTAGAAGACCATGTTGCTCCTCTGTAAAATTCTCTCTGCTTGTAAATAAATGCCCTCCTTGTTCTTTTGAAACCAACTCTTGATCATCAACAATTGTCGTTTGATCATCAACAATTGTCGTTTGATCATCAACAATTGTCATCTCTTCTTCATAAGAATGGTCACAAGATAAAGGTGCAACAGGATTTAGAACATCATAACTATGATCATCTAAGAACATACAGTTATCTATGCAATCAACCACTGCTACATGCTCAAAATGTTCTGGAAACTAATCATAAGATTGATATGCGTTCCTGCCCATAGAAAAATCTGTAAATGTTGAAGAACCTGATTCCAATTGTGAATCATACCTACTTCCTTGTTGTTGTTCCAGATCTGATTCATAATCATTGTCTTCTTGCTCAGAATCTGAAAAAGATTGGCAGTCTTCTTGCTCATGTACATGCAAATTTTCAAAATATGTCTGCCTATGAACCCACTTGCTAGCCCTGATTTTCTCTTCGACCTCTACAACATCTTCAAACACATGTCTTAACGATGAAGATTTCCTTTCTCTCAGGAGAAGGACAAGCTCTGGATGTTGAGCCATGACATAGTACACCATGGCAGTAGTCTTTGTGGGTTTGATCTCCACATTCATACTATGATAAACACTGTAAAACGTCCTGTTGAAGACAACTAAGGCTTCCTCTTCCCCTCTCCTCAAGGCATTAAACTCAAACCAGTATTGATCAAGGGATTTGTTCTCACCCCAACACTTTAAAAAAACATGGCATAGCTCGGTCCAGGAACCAATAGAACCGGCCTCCAGAGATCTAAACCACACAACAACATCTCCAGACATGGAATGTGAGAACAACCTCATGGTAACATCATCATGAACGATCTCAAACTGATCAATAAAGTTCTCAAAGGCCCCCAAGTGCCTCTCAGTTGTAACATGATCCTCCCTAGAAAACAGAGGAAGATACTCAAAGGAATAAGGAGGATAGGGATGCAGGGGATGTGGTAGCCTTAGAGGCTTAAACATCATGTCTCTAATCTTAGCTTGAAAACTCATGGACTGAATATGGGATTCAACAAGAGGATGGGGAGGTTCAACAGAAACAACAAGAGGTAATGAGATCTGAGAAGGCTGTGAATCATTTTCAACCTCCTTAAGGCTACAAGGGTGATCAATTTCGAGAAGAGCTGCAATACATATCTCACTTTTATGAATAGACTGACGTGAAGACATGTGATCGGCATCTACAACACAAGAAGAGGGCATGTCTTCTCCTTCCAAGGATGGATGAATGAAGGAATGCTTATTGTCATCTGAGTATACAAAGCAGAGGATAATCTTCTTTACATGTGAAGGGAAAGAGAGAAATGAGTTGATAAAGAAGAACAAGACTTCATGAAGAAAACTCATAGACTGATACCTGGTCTTTCCCTTCGGTATGGTCATTTTTCTGTCAATAGAATCCTCCCCAATGGAGTCTTTGATGGTGGAGTCGCCAGGTGGAAGCTGCAATCTTCAATGGTTCTGATATCTGATGCACCTTCAGAATCAGAAGCTCTTTGTTGTTCTCCCAGAGAAGATATCTTCACTTTCGTTCCCGACAACGACGCCATAAATGTTAGCACTAGAAGTCACCTCCTGATTGCAGGGGAGGTAAGCCCAGTACCCATCAATTTGTATGTCACAATGAATAAATTTAAGGGGGGTTGAATGGGCGTAGACTCAAGATGATATCGCTTTAACTCAAAAAACTGGACTGGTATGCACAGGCAGATGAGGTCTTGATTCAACTTTAGTCAGTAAGTTGGATTAAAGGTGAATATAAGGAAGACTTGGTGAGGAGAATTTAGAGGTCTGCTATGGACATCAGGTCTTCCAGCAGCCTAAGGAAGAAAAACTCAAACACAAGATCCTCTTGGATTCAAAGTTTCAGACACTGAAGTATATTTAAGCAACACAGTCATAACAACACAATGATCAAACATACATCACGATGCAGCTACAACAACTCGACTGGATCATCCATGCCCAAGCTCTTCAGTGTGAGAGGGAAAAAGATAACAAAACTAACTGATTAAAACTGGTCACAATACTGTTGAAATCAAACCTTCATAACAACAACATACGACCCTCGACTGGATCCTCCATGCCCGAGTGTTCTAACACAACTTTTACATAGAGATGGGAAGAAGTTGACTTATATTAAACATGAAATCTCAAATCCTATTACATAACAGATAACCAGAGCTTTCATCAAAGCTTTACAATGCGGGAGCCTAGCTCAACCATCGACCATAACAAAATATCAAAATGACTCCTATATAATCAGAGAAAAACAACATAGACGTGCTCGAGTCTTTACATTCAAGGAATTACGTTTGTATGCTCTCTGACAGACTGTGTGTGCAGTCATCTGTCAGACGTGAGCTTCAGTCAGACGCGATCGTGTTTCAAAAAGGACCTGCAAACGAGTCGACTTGCTGACAGTCCCTTTGAGATTTCCAATTTATGGAGGAACGATGTTCAACCATCGCCCCTCCAACTCCATTAACTGTCTTCCCCGGGATCCGGATAGGCCCAAGTCAACTCGACACCTGGAAACGTGGCGGCATCACCCTGCTCTCTGGCCATCTGGATCTGCATTGGATGTTGATGAGGATTTGGCGCAAACGACATGAAAGTTGACTGGACGGCGACTAGGCGGGAGGCTGTGGTGACAAAATGACGACTGAGAATACGCAAGCGTCAACATGCAGGAGCTGAGGCGGAAGAACGGGGATATGTGTTAACATAAGGATAATCAACTCCACTAACAAATCGTTTTAGCAAAGAAAGATAGTTAATTATTATTGTGCTTCTCTAGTTAAGGAATGTTGAAACCATCCAAGATTAAGGATTGTTTATTATGACTATATGTTTTTATGTGTTTGAATGGTGGAAAGAGTTGATCAGTGTTGGCTTTGCATTCGATGCATGGTCTCCATCATGCATCATGTGACATTTCTTTAGCTCCCTAATGAAAGTGAGGGCATAGTTAACCCCTTTAGCTCCCTAATGAAAGTGAGGGCATAGTTAACCCCCCTCCCCCCCCCTCCTTGATTCTTCCATGTTTTTGTGTTATCTTCACAAGTAAATTGCACTCTATGAGACATAAAAACTATTTCATATATTCTCTTGTGAGAGGGTTGGCAATTATTTATGCCCCTTTGCACCGCACAACCTACAAGGTGTGAGGACAAAGATATCCAAGGCAATTTACATATAAAATTGCTCAACAAGCGAATTTTTATCTGTTATGGCAAGCTATAAAGGTGGCATGTGGGAGCTCAATTAGAAACTAGACAATTTTATTGTTGCTAAGGTCAAAAGAGTAAATGTAGCCAAACCTCGCAAGGATCATACCTTAATTGCTATTATCTTATGTTAAAATATAAATGATATGGCAATTCTTATTTTCTGTTAGAATATACATGATATTATTACATAAAGTTATCAAGTTTGTAATTTGGGTGGATTCACTATTGTAGACCTTCCAACTACAACTTCAACTCTAGGGATCCCTCCACCTCCACCTTTGTCACTTCTCTTGTCTTGGGGTGAGTGATCAAGCTAGAGGAAGCATACATGTTTGAAAGGAATTTATGGGTGAGCCTTGTGATGTTCAATGCATGTACATCTTCAAGAAAGATTTGTCAGTGGAAGAATACACTAAGAGGTTCCAAGTATTTGAGTCAAAGGTCAAAGTCTCTACAGAAGTAGTGTGAAAGATTTACATCTCAAATCTAATGTAAAAATTCCAAATTGGGGTAAGCATGTTTGAACTTGATTCTTTGGACAAAGCCATTATAACAATTATAAAAGCATAATCATGTCGAAGCTATTATGAGAAAGGTACTTCATTAGCTATAATAAAATGGGTTATGTATATGATATGAGGGCCAAGGAAGAGGGAAAGCCTAAAATGTCACAACTCAAAAACCATAATTGTATGTTTGTCAAACTTAATCCCTCAACCTTGAACCTATGTCGTAAACTCTCTTGGCCCTAGTTTAAGGGATATGTGTTAAACCATTAGAAAAGTTTTATTTCTAAAGATCTATGTCACTCTAACTTTGAACGTGAACTTGATACTCTACTTAATCAACCAGATTATGATTTGGGACCACAAGATCAATCCCCTCCACCATTAGAGATGGGGGAACCCTCGATCTCCCTTGTTACAATCACTGAGTTGGGTAGGCTTTGTAACGTCCTCGATATAATCCCCAATTTAATTATTTCTTAATGTATATATAATGTATGGTTGTGGCCAAGCGATGTATGTGTGAACTGTATTTATAAATTTTAATAAATAAAATGTGATGCCAGCTGCTAGGGGACATGGATAGAATGGGCGTTGAATAATCCACAAGAGAGGGGAGGGTCTAAGAGGATGTCTAAGAGAGGGGTCCAAGGGGAATCACCCATGTCTATTAATTCAACCCACTTCCTAAAATTACAATTGGTATATGAACCTTCTAATTTCCTGATTGAGTGTTCCCAAACCCAATCGTTGAATACATGTAAGGGGTGGGTGTGAGAAGTCGCATCCCATAGTTATTGGGAGAATGGGGATGAAATACAATCAACATTGGGGAGTGTGGGAGTCAACTTGCTTGGGGAAAAGAGAGAAAATTTGTATGGGCAGAACATAGAGTTTTTGGACATTCATGTTTAGCATGAACAACAAGCAGAGAAAGGGGAAGAGGAGCATTTGAGTTGGAGCAACCATGGAAGGCGAATTCTGGAGTGTATTTGGAGTAGAAGCTTGAAGAGTCGGGTTGTCAGGCCTGAAGAGTGAACTCTTCAGTGAGTTGCACTATAACAACAAGTGATTGTTGTTGATTTTCTTGGTAGTTTTTCTAACAGTGAGCTCCCTTGAGTTTCCTAGTAGTGAGATTCCTAGTTACCTGTGTCAAAGAGAACCTGATAAACGAATGAGACACTCAATGGACTAAGAGCAGTGAAGGGATACATTCCTTGGGTTGGGAAGGTTGAGAGGAAGAGAGCTAGTGAAAAATCAGGTTAGTTGTAGGAGAATAGCCGTGAGTTGTGGGGTTTTTCTGAGCTATGAGTGGACAATGAGAGACCACCCTCTTTCTTGGATTGTTATCCCCAGCTCAAGGGTGAATTGCTATTGATATCTGGAACAACAAGTCTATGGTTGGGTCGAACGTCTATCCCAAGCAACTGGTTGCACAACTATTTTAAAAGATAAGTGTTTGATTTTGTTTATGTGTTGCATTATGAATTTTAACTGTTGTGCATAAACTATGTGTATGAGATTAATTTATATGTTGTTGTAATGAGTTATTAGTTGAATTCATGTGTTATTTTAGCATGTTGTAGATGCATTTAATTAATGGTATCAGACAATAGATAAATATGTGTGTAATTCATAGCTGGTAAGCTACAAGAATAAGTTAGCATAATTTTTTTAATTCTATGAGTATTTCCACACGCAATGTTCCTCAATTAGGCTGGGGTACATTACATATTGGTATTAGAGCTTCTGGTTCAACATTGGACCCACATGGTCCAAAGACCAGCACAAATTTGGTAAAATTCATTGTTACATATCTTGATCTATGAAGGATTTCAGGAAAAATGGTGAAAAAGAGAGTGAAATCCCCAAATTCATGAGCATATTGAAGTTTAAAATTCCTCAAAATCGTTGAAGAGATTATCAATGGAATTAATATGCAGATTTCAGAGTTAAAATTTGACTTGGAAGGTTGAAACTCATGTTTAAATGGTTGTTGAAGAATTGGGCGAAATTTGATGGATCAACAACCAAAATTGTGTTTGATTTCAAAATCAACGGCACAAATTCATCGTAGATTGACCAAAAACTTGTTTTCGGCAAATGGGAAAATGAAATAGATCAACGTTCAAGATTCGTTTTTGGAAATTGAGAAGGTGAATCAAATTGATGGTCAAGATTCATTTGCGGCAATTGGGAAGGTGAATCAAATCGACGATCGAGATTCATTTTCGACAGTTGGGAAGGTGAATCAAATTGTTGCTCATGATTCATTTTTGACAGTTGGGAAGGTGAAGGAGATCGACGGTATGGATTTGTTTTTGGTGGTCTAAAAAGTGGAGTAGATCGACGACGGAGATTTATCGAGTTGAAAAATTTGGCGAAGTGTTTTGTTGGCCAATAGAAATCGTTGATGGTTGATGGTCGGGTCGACAAAATTAATGAAGTGTCAGTTCATCCGAGAGAAGTTGTCGGTCGTCGATGAAAGAAAGAGGAGGATGACATTTCATGCCACATCAACATCCACGTGTCATTCCATGTCCGCCTCCATGTTTCATGCCACATTAGTTGGGTTTCCATGTCATCACCCATGTGTCATGCCATGTCATCTTGGTTGCCACATCAACAAAGAAATGGCCAATGGTCGATGATCGGGTCAGCTAAATAGGTAAAGCATTTAATTTGTCCCAGAGAAATTGTCAATGGTTTATGGTCGATGGTCAGGTCATTCAGTTTATCAATGTCTTGTAATTCATATGTCAAAGGAAGTGGTCTATGGTCGATGGTCAGGTAGCAATTTTGGCAAAGTGTTGCATTCATCCAAAGGAAAACGTTGATTGTTGATAGAGTTTGTATCAACGGTCCATATTTCTTTGAGTTGGAAATCGACGATGGAGATTCATATGCGGGCCTAGGGAAGGTTTAGAGAATCAATAGTTGAGATTTATCCCGATTACGGGATCAATGGACCAAGTTAAAATATTGTTACAATAGTAAAACAATCCATTTTTTCTACTAATTGTTTTGGGTTTTTGAAGGTCTTCAACTTGCAGAGTGATTTTGAGCGTTCAAATGACATTTTAGGCAGTAAAAAGTCATGAGCACTCGATGTACCTTTGGTACACCCAATCTCTATAGATTAATAAAAGAACTCAGAGAGAGCTTTCCAATGAGCAATTATGGGTGCAAAACATAACTCGTATGAGAAAGTTACAACTGAAACAATTAAGGGTATAATTTTGGCACTAGTTTACTTCCAAAGGGCATAACTCCTTGATCAGAAGTTCGTTTGGGAATCAGAGTAGTCTATGGAAATCTTATGAACCATAGAATTCATCCATGGAACCAGATTGGGAATTCGGGTATGTAAAAATGTGCAAGAAGAGAAAGAAGGCACATGTAGCATACATGGACAAAATGGGAAAACAATCAAAACTTCCACAAACCATAACTTTCAACTCGAAGCTCGGATTTGAGAAAATGAATAGTCGCATGAAAGGTCACGAGGAGGAGAAGACATCTATCCACCCATAATTTTGAATTGGCCACCAAAATTTTCTCAAAAAATAATAAAACAATTTTGCAGTAGTGAAAACAAAGTAATGAGTGGAAATTACAGTTTGTGATGTTGTGACTTTTTGCTAAGAACTCATATTGAGGCATGAGAACAGTCGTTGGAGAGTTGTTTCAGAGAGGAATGTGTCTAAGGAATGATATTTGGACTTAGTGTATTGTATCCTTCATAGATTGAGATGAAGAATAACATGTATTCTAATTAATGAAATGGTTTATAACATGCATGTTCTAACAATAATTATTACATGCACATTTCTTGCAGAATTAGAGGTTGTTAAGAACCAATGACCTGAATACAAAATATCACAATAGATCAAAAGATATTTGAATACAATCACCACATAATATATATGAAACCATATAGAGAGCCACCACTTTATTATAGAAACCCTTGAGGTAGGGAAACACGATCCTATTATGGAAGGAATCCTCTCCTGTTCACTTGCCTCTTCGAGGGGGCATCCTCCTATTGAGCTACCACTCCAAATACAATAATTCTCTTCATATCTCATTACATTGCT
>SNQJ01S0136739.1:14621-25477 GCA_010110895.2 Picea sitchensis
TATTTAACTACCATAGTGGGCCTTATTTAATAATATAGTGGACCTAGTCCACCTTACATTGAATGGTCTCCACTATTATCACTATGGGCCCTCTGCCACCCCCCCACTACCTCTCTAGCTACCTTACAATTGTATTTGGGCTAGAGAGTTGTTCATAGAGGAATGTGTCTAAGGAATGATATTTGGACTTAGTGCATTGTATCCTTTATAGATTGAGATGAAGAATAACATGTATTATAATTAATGAACAGTCGTTGGAGAGTTGTTTCAGAGAGGAATGTGTCTAAGGAATGATATTTGGACTTAGTGCATTGTATCCTTCATAGATTGAGATGAAGAATAACATGTATTCTAATTAATGAAATGGTTTATAGCATGCATGTTCTAACAATAATTATTACATGCACATTTCTTGCAGAATTAGAGGTACATGAAAATAATTTTTGGTTCGTATATGAGGACTGGAGTTATGGAAGATACTTAGAGATCTTATAGCCATGAGGAGGAGGTCATAGGTTTGCATGTCATCATGGGAAATGTTGAGACATAGTCTAATGGAAGAAAAGGTAGGCATGATCCTGTAACTATGAGAAGCCTACAAAGAGAATTGCAGAGATATAGGGAAGGTAATTAGAAGATTATGAAGGCTCATGAATAGATACTTCAAATTATAAATATGTTATAGAGTCAAGCCAATAAATAATCTCGCACAAATCAATAAGCTAGTGCTAGACAAATGCCAACATCTAAATCCCATAGAAGAAGGGATGATCATGGGAAAGATAAACAATCAAGAAGTATGAGCAGTCGCCATCATTTCCCTAGAGAAATCCACTCGGGGAGATCATGCAATTTCAGATCAAGGGAGAAGCACAAGTGTGTCTCCCATCAAGAGGAATAAAGGAAGGCCTAAGGAAAACATCTTGCAAGGTGAACTGAGGAAAATCAAGAAACCAACTTTCAATGGTAAGCATGGGAAGGGAGAAGAGGCCAAGGCATGGTTGTTGGAAATGAATAAATATTTCTAGCTGCATGATTACCCCTCAAGGGTGGAAACAAGAAGTGCAACCTACCACTTGCAAGGAAAGCAAACTTTGTTGTGGGATTAGCTTAAGCAAGTCAAGCACCTTGACGAGAAGAGAGTCTCATGAAGGCAGTTCAAAGGATATTTCCAAAATAAATATGTGTTCGAGCATTACTATGAAAGAAATATTAAAGAGTTCTTTGAACTCAAGTTGGGAAGCACGACAATGGATGAATATGAGAAGAGAATCTTTGAGTTGTTCAAGTATGTGGGATTCATAAAGGATGAGAAGGTCAAAATCCAAATATTTTTTAGTGTGTTACCCTCCTTATATGATGACAAGATATATCATGATAACCTCGAGACTTTGGAGGAGGCCATAAGGAGAGAAAAACATATTTATGAGCAGAGTAAAGGAAGGCTAGTTTTCCAAAAAGATTGGAATGACAAGATGAAGGGTAAAAAGGATCAAAGGCAGAAAGGTTTTAAGCCACCATTTTTCAAGAACAAATCACAAGAAAATCAGTAAGGACAATCAACCCAAAATGAGCCCAAGATGGCAGATTCATCTGGGAAAAATCGAAGGCAACAACGTGTACAATGTTGGGGATGGGAGGGAAATCACTCATATAGGATCTGCTCTCACAAAGGAGAAAGGATGAGGACTGTCCACAACATCCAGGAGGTTGAAATAGTTAAAGACATCAGAGGAAGCATGCCAAGGATTTATGCAGCCTTCGACAATAAGCAAGCAGAATATCAATCCCCCATGATTGAAGTGGAAGGTAAGATTGATGACCATTCCATAACAATTTTAATAGATTCTGGAGCTATCCATAGTTACATAAACTCTAACATTGTTGAAAGATTTCACTTACAAAGGATTAAGCATAAGAAATCCTGGTTGGTTCAGTTAGCCACAGGGGCTAAGAGGAAAATCAATGAGCTAGTTAAAGATTGTCCAATAGACATGAATGGACTCCGCACAAAGGTAGATGTGAACACCATACCATCGGGTTCATATGGTTGTATAATTGGTATGGATTGGTTGAAAAAACACCATGATGTCCTAGATTGTTACAACAAGACAATCACATGTCTTGATGAAGAAGGGAAACAAGGAAAGGTTCAAGGCATTCCAAGGGTTGAGATTTTTATAGAAATTTCAGCTATGTAGTTGAAAAAGAGTTTCAGGAAGGGATGCCAGATTTTTACAGCCCATATGGAAGAGGCAACCAGAGATAAAGTGGTAAGAATTGAAGACCATCTAGTCTTGAGAGATTTTGAGGATGTTTTTGGGAAATCCTAAGTTTGCCACCAAAGAGAGACATTGATTTCTCTATTGATTTGGTGCTAGGAGTATCCTAGTGTCTAAAACACCTTATAGAATGGGCACACCAGAATTTAAGGATTTGCATATGCAACTTCAGGAGTTGTTAAAATAATGGTATATACATCCAAGTGTGTCACCTTGGGGTGCCCCAATTCTCTCTGTGAAGAAGAAATATGGAACCTTGAGGTTGTGTATCAATTTCAAACAACTAAATAAGGTCACCATAAAGAACAAATATCATTTTCCAAGGATTGATGATTTATTTGATCAACTGAAAGGTGCAAGAATATTTTCCAAGATTGACTTGAGATCATGCTATCATCAAGTGAGAATAAAGGAAAAAAATATCAGCAAGACATCATTCTGGATAAGATATGGGAATTATGAATTTACAATAGTGCCATTTGGGCTATCAAATGCCCCAACTGTTTTTATGTGCTTGATGAATGGGGTGATCAGGGAGTACCTGGATAAGATTTTAATTGTGGTCCTCGATGAAATACTCATCTACTCAAAGACAGAGGAAGAACATGAACAACATTTAAGAATGGTGTTGCAAGTTTTAAGAGAGCATAAATTGCATGCCAAGCTAAGTAAGTGCATGATCCAGGTGGATATTGGTGGCCACCCACCTATTCCAACTAGCTCCTCTTGACTGCCTTTAGTTCAACATGTTCTTCTGTACTTCTTTGTAATTGTGGGTTCTACACTTCCAAGGTTGTCTGAAGCCCTACACATCTTCCAGGTGGATACTGGTGGCCTCCCATCTAATCCAACTGGATTATTTTGTATGTTTTCATGTCAATACATCTTGTTGTACTTCCAGGGTTGTTTTGGGGCCCTAAACATTGTTGTTTTGTCTCGCCATAGTAAAATTGTAGATAGAGTCAGAGTTTTATGGTGTAATGTGTAGCTCTCTAAAATACCTTTCCAACAGGCTATCACGTGCCTAAAACGAAAGTCGTATGAAAAAGTTACAACCCCAGGAAGTTGAGGTACCAACTTACCCATAGGGGCCCACATAACTTTAGGTGTTTCACCTCGTAGGGTTAGGTTTTTGATTGTCTAGGGTTTTGGCATTCATGAGTAATATCAAAAAGTCCTATGGTGCCTCATTGTAATTATTTTTCTCAAACGAATGCGCGTAGCAGCCACATCTCTTCTCAAAGATAGCTACCACCATTTGAGCAAGTGTTTCAGTTCAACAATTTTACAATTTCAACCTATTTCATTTATTCAATATAAGATATTGTTCACTGGATATCTGTGTTGTTCTTCATATAGTTGTGTTTATTGTATTTAGTCCGTTAATCAATTCGTTTCTCTTCTAAATCTGGATCAGTGGTATCAGAGCGGTCTGCTCTTCATTTATTATTCTTCGTGCATGTCCCCGACAAGATCTGGGTACAAGAAGTTGGGACTCGAACCAATCGAGTCATTGCAAGATCGGTCACACTGAGCCCGAAAACAAACCATGGGGGATGAAAAGAAAGATGATGGAGCAGGAGATCCTTTTAAAATGTTGCTCGAGGAAGCCCTCGTGCGACAAAGGAATGAAATGATGGACAACTTTGCACAGATACTTCGATCACTGCCCACAGGAGAAGCATCTTCATCATGGGGCCATGCAACCCCCTTAAAGGTACAGGTAAATTTTGATATTCCATTATTTGAAGGACTAATATATGTGGATGTTGTAGATAAATGGTTGAATCTGCTTGAAGGGTATTTTTCGGTCCACAATTTTTCTAATAGGGAAAATATTACTTTTTCACTCCTCAAGGTTGTCCCCCATGTTAAGGACTAGTGGGATACTTACTCTCAGCAAAGGGCCATAGAGGAATCATCAATATTTGTGGTTGCCCCTATATGGGATTTCGTTTTGGATGTTATTAAAGAACAATACTACCCCGTTGGAAGCTACGAGGACCAGTACACCCGATGGGCCACCTTGCGTCAAGAAAGAGACCAGACAGTACCAAATTTCACCAATAATTTCCATACCTTGCACACCAAATTGAGTATCAAAGACTCTGAGCAACATCTGGTGCCAAAATATTGCGGTTGTTTTCATAAATACATTCAAACAGAAATGGAGTTTCTGGACATCGCCTCATTAGGTACAACTTATAGATATGATGTGAAGATCAAGCAAAAATTTAAGCAGAAGAGGCGAGAGTTTGGATCTACAAACTCCTCATAGTCGAAGTAGGGTAAAGGCGACCCCAACCCACACAGAAAGGGACAGAGCAAAGATGGCCACTCTTAGGACAACTAGTCCAAGCCACAACACAAGAAGAGCAATGAAAAGACGAAGAAGGACATGGGAAAATAATGTGAATACCATAAAATCCCTTTGCACAACACTGAAGAATGCCACTCCAAGCAGTCACTTGTGGCCGAGCTGAAGGCATCCGAGTCTGAGGCCAATTCTAACTCTGAATCAAATCCAGAAGGACGGAAGCGGATTATCGATGTTGAACCTAGTTCCACTGTCGCTACCACCAAAGTCTAGCCAAGTGAGCCAGAAGAACTAGAGGAAGGGGAACGCCTTTTTCACTCATAGATGTGGGTAAATGGGGCTCCGCTTCATTTCATTATAGATAGCAATAGTCAAAAGAACCTGATCTCAATAAAAGTTGTCAAGCGATTGGACCTGCCAACGAAACCGTACCCACAACCCTACACCATCGGCTAGCTTCGCCAAGGAAGAGATCTATGTGTCAGCCGACAATGTCATCTTCCCTATGACATCAATCCTTTCAAAGACGAGGTATTGTGTGATATTGCTTCCCTTGAAGTTTGTGATGTTCTTTTAGGACAACCATATTTGTGGAAGCATCATGGTGTGTATGAGTCTAGACCCTGCAATGTTATTAATACTTTGGGTAGACAATTGTACAGGATACCATAGGTAGCGTCACCTACCGCTATTTCTTTAATCTCTGCTAAGAAATGTAGTAAGATCATTTCACAGACCGAGAATTTTGTCTTCTTTGTGATCCGTGCTCACAGTAATCATAAGGTCCCTACCACATATGTGGCCTCTACACAGAGACACTCTTTGCAGCAGAAGAAAGTGGACGAGATTGTGAAAGAGTACAGAGACATCTTCTCCTCACCCACAGGGTACCGATGCACTGCCAAGTCAAGCATCCAATTGATCTGACCCCCAGTGTACCTATGCCTAATGGACCAATCTATGCCTAATGGACCAATCTATCATTGCTTGCTAATGGAAAATGACGAAATCAAGCGTTAGATCCAAGATCCTCCCCTTGTGAAAGTCCGGTTGTACTGGTGCAAAAGAAGGATGAGACCTGGCGAATCTGCATTGATTATAGAGCATTAAACAAAATCACATTCAGGAATCGGTACCCAATTCCCAATATTGATGACCTTCTTGACCAACTCAAGGGGGAAAAGTTCTTCAACAAGATTGACCTAAAGTCTGGCTACCACCAGGTTCCCATTGAACCAATTGATGTATGGAAGACAACCTTCAAATCCAAATAAGGTCTCTTTGAATGGTTAGTCATGCCCTTTGGCTTAAAAAATGCACCAGCCACTTTCATGAGATTGATGGATGATGTATTGAGACCCTTCACCAACTCTTTTGTGGTGGTATATTTGGATGTCATCCTCATCTTCAGAAAATCTTGGGAGGAGCACATGCGACATATCCAATAGGTTTTTAGCACTCTGTGGCAGCACAAGCTATATGCCAACTTGGAATAATGTTCCTTTGGCATGAACATGGTCCAATACTTGGGCTACATTGTTGATGAACATGGGGTACATGTTGATCCAGCTAAGATCCAAGTCATCTGTGACTGGTCAGCCCCGACCACACTCATCGAGCTTCAGAGCTTCTTGGGACTGGCCAACTTCTATCGACGGTTCGTGTTATGATTCTCCCATATTGCATGGGCCCTCAGCCAAGTGACCAAGGGCGGTGGTAGGGAAAATTTCATGTGGGGGAAGGAACAACAACAAGCATTTGATGATATGAAGCATTGCTTATGCTTAGCTCCAATACTCTTCTTGCCCGATCTGCAACAACCATTCGAGATTGATACTGATGCATCTGACTATGTTGTAGGCGCATTTCTCACTCAACACAGTCATCTGGTGGCATAAAATAGTGATACACTCTCAGATACTATACAAAAATACCCCACCTATGACAAATAAATGTATTCCATTTTCCAATCTTGTCGTCAATGGAAACATTACATTTTGGGAAAGGAGATGATCATTCACACTAATCATAAGCCTCTGCAGTTCATACAGACACAGGGGAAATTGCAGAACGACCACCATCAGAAGTGGCCCACCTACCTACAACAGTTCCATCTCAACATCAAGTATAAGATAGGGATCTCAAATCATGTTTTTGACTCCCTCAATCGACCTCCTGTGGCTGCAATCACCACTGTCCTCCATTTCTGTGGACATGCGGCATCTAAGTGGCCCCAACTTTATCAGTAAGATCCAGACTTCGCCATCACCTATCAGATCTTGGGTATAGGAGCAATTGTCACTGATTTCCACCTTCAGGATGAACTGTTATGCCATCTAGGCCATCTTTGTGTTCCTACAAGTGAGCGTGCAAAGATGATTTGGGAAGCCCACTACAGTCGGATGGCATGACATTTTGGCATGGAGAAAATTGTGGTCATTCTACAAAAATATTTTTATTGGCCAAAACTTCGACAGGATGTCATCAAGTATATCAGATCTTGCACTACCTATGCCACTGCCAAGCCATCCATTAAGAATCAAGGATATACACCCCTCTTCCTACTCCCAAAAAGCCTTGGGAATCCATCTCAATGGATTACATGTATGGCCTTTTGTCCACCAAGCAAGGCAATGATTGTGTATTTGTGGTCATTGATCGGTTTTTGAAGATGGCCATCCTCACAACCTGTAGGAATAATATCACAGCGGTAGATACTGCCAAGCTCTTCTTCGAATGAGTATGGGTCCATTTTGGGATACCACATATCATCATCTCCGACTGGGACAACAGGTTCGTCAACACATTTTGGTTGAGTGTCTGGTCACTATTGTACATCAAGCTCACTAAATCCACTACTTTCCACCCCCAAATAGATGACCAAACAAAGGTCGTCAATCAAATGATTGTGCACATTCTGCGCATGTACAACTCCAAGCATTCGCATACATGGGATGAAAGTCTCCCCTATGTTCAACACAATTACAACATGGCTCTCCATAGCCCATTTCAGGTGGGGATGGGATTCCAACTCTTGGGTCCCATTGTTGTTGCACTACCTCTTGCCACCACACATATAGACTCTTCCCATGTTCAATATGAGACCGACAAAGCCACCTGATTCATTGAGCAGATTCAACACATCCGCCAACAGGTCCATGAGATTTTTCATAAAGCCAATGCTAAGTACAAGCAGCGCCATGATCAACACAGGGTATCACACCAATTTTAGGTTGGAGACAAAGTCTAGTTACATTTGCAAAAGGAGCATCTTATAGGGCCCCATCGGAAGCTCCTCCCACTTCGTTATGGGCCTTACACTATCACCAATTTTGTGGGTAGCAATGCTTTTGACCTCAACACTCCATGCTTCCTTGGCTTGCACCCAATGTTCAATTTGGACCTCCTTTGGCCATATTTCCCACCATTATTAGACACCTCAAAGATCGTATAATAGCTGACACCAACCAAACTCAACCCTGACTGCATGGAACAAGAATCCACTAATCAGATAGTGGACACATAGGTCAAGGGCACTCGCCAACAGAGGATCCAGGTTTATCAGGTTGTCAAGGCAGGGAAACTCCGACACCAAGGAAAGTGGTTCACCCGAAGCCAAATTCAACAGAAGTTTCCTCATCTGATGGGGGAAATCAACGCAATGGAGACCATTGCTTCCTAAGGGGGGCGAATTTATCTAGGTGGATATTGGTGGCCACCCACCTATTCCAATTGGCTCCTCTTGACTGTTTTTAGTTCAACACGTTCTTTTGTACTTCTTTGTAATTGTGTGTTCTACACTTATGGGGTTGTCTGAAGCCCTACACATCTTCTAGGTGGATACTGGTGGCCTCCCATCTAATCCAACTAACTTATTTTGTATTTTTTCATGTCAACATATCTTGTTGAACTTCCAGGGCCGTTTTGGGGCCCTAAACATTTTTTTTTTGGCTCACCACAATCAAAATATAGATGGAGTTAGAGTTTGACGACGTAATGTGTAGTTCTATGAAATACCTTTCTAACGGGCTATCACGTGCCTAAAACGAAGGTCGTATGCAAAAGTTACAACCCTGAGAAGTTGAGGTACCAACTTACCCATAAGGGCCCACATAACTTTTGGTGTTTCACCTCCTAGGGTTAGGTTTTTGGATGTCTAGGGTTTTGGCATTCATGAGTAATATCAAAAAGGCCTCTGGAGCCTCATTGTAATTATTTTTCTCAGACAAATGCATGTAGCAGCCACATCTCTTCTCAGAGATAGCTACCACCATCTCAACAAGTGTTTCACTTCAACAGTTTTACGGTTTCAACCTATTTCATTTATTCAATATAAGATATTGTTCATTGGATATCTATGTTGTTCTTCATATCTCTGTGTTTATTGTATTCATTCTGTTAATTAGTTTGTTCCGCTCCTAAATATGGATCAGTGCATCTTTAATCAAAATAAGATCAACTACTTGGGGAATATTATTTGAGTCATTGGGATAGCAGTTGATCCCGAGAATATAGAGACCATTACAGGATGTCCAACACCAAAAAATGTGACAAAGGTCATATCATTCATGGGTCTTTCAAGGTATTACTGAAGATTCATAAAATGATTCTCAAATTTTGCAAGCCCATTCACTTATTAGCAAAATAAGGCAGTGAAATTTGAATGGACTTTCGAGTGTGAAGAATTTTTTCAGCAGTTGAAAGAGATATTGACAAGTGCACCAATATTGAAGATTGCAAATACAGATGAAAATTTTGGTTGTGTGCATTGATGCGTGCAGGTAAGGGCTTGGTGGATTCATCACTCAAAAGGATCATGTGGTATGCTATGAGTCTAACAAATTAAAAGTGCATGAGAATAATTATGCTACACATGACTTGGAATTAACAACCATTCTTCATGCACTAAAAATGTGGAGACATTACCTCATGGGGAGGAAATTTGAGCTAAGGACAGACCAGTGTGGTCTGAAAAATTTGTTTGGATAATCCACATTAAATTCCAGACAAACTAGATGGTTATAATTTCTTGGTGAGTATGACTTTGAAATTAATCACGTCAAAGGCAAAGAGAACCAAGTCGTTGATGTAGTCAACAAGAGAGCACATGAGGTGCATATTTTAGCCATTGGCATGCACATGACTAATTTGAAAGATAAAATTATTGTAGTTGCAAATTCAGATCAACACTATTTAGAAATAAAAGAAACATTACAAGAAGGAAAATTACAGTAGAAATTTAAAGACTTTGAGCTAAAAGAGGATGCAATTCTCATGTACAAAGGCAAGGTATATTTGTCAGATTCAAGTGACCTAAAAAATATAGTGTTGGGGGGGATGTACAATGTGTCATATGTTGGGCACCCAGGTATCATAAATCAATTACAGTTGTAAGAGGCCAATACTTTTGGCCATGAATGAAGAAAGAAGTGGCTAATTATATGGCCAGATGCCTAGAATGCCAGAAAGTGAAGACCGAACATAGACATCCAATAGGGATATTACAACCATTTCCCATTATGGAATGGAAGTGGGAGGTAGTTACAATTTATTTTAATTTTATTATAAAACGACTCTGAATAGCGCAACAACATGATTCCATCACAATGGTGGTGGATAAATTAACTAAGGCCACACACTTTATTCCAGTAAAGACTACACACAAGGCCACAAATATTGTAGAAATGTACATGAAGGAAGTTGTCTAGCTACATGGAGTGCCCAAGGAAATTGTTTCAGACAGAGATCCCAAGTTTACATCCAATTTATGGAAATGTTTGTTCAAAGGCTTTGGGACAAATGTAAATCTTAGTACAACGTATCACCTAGAGTTAGATGGGAAAACAAAGAGGACCAAAAAAATAATTGAAGACATGGTCAAAATGTATGTGATGGACCATCCATCAAAGTGGGGAGATTATATTCATTTAGTTGAATTTGCTTACAATAATGGGTATTAATCCTCATTAAAAATGAGCCCATTTGAAGCATTGTATGACAAGAAGTGTAACACGCTAATGAGTTGGGATAATCTAGCAGCCATAACAATTATTGGGCTGAATTTGTTGAAGGAAATGGAAGAGTAGATTGTTAGGATATTTAGACACTTAGGATTTAGTTAATGTAATGATCCCAAGCCATTATGCAAGGATCATCACTATTTTGGTGTCTTTTTAAAACTTTTTCTGAGTGAGGTATTTCGTCAAACACTTTGCTGATCTACCCTTTAGATGTGTTTATATGTGTGTATGCAGCAA
>SNQJ01S0136741.1:8143-19476 GCA_010110895.2 Picea sitchensis
GCTGCCGCTGCCTCCAGGCTGCCTTTGGCTCCTTTTCAAGCTGCCGCTGGAGCTCTCTTTTGCTGCCTCTAGTACTCTCCTTGACTGCTGTCCTTGTGCTGCTGACTTCACAGTCTTTAGGGCCTGATAAGACAGCCTTAATCTAAGGCTACCTAGTTACTGTATCGGCCCTATTTTGTTTTGGACAGTTTCTTGATTAAGCTGTTTTAGGGTTTGCTGTTTAAGGGCTTGCTGCTTGAGGGTTTGCTGTTTGAGGGTTTGCTGATTGGGGTTTTATTGCTGCTGCCCCTCTTCTTCTGGTGCCACCTATTGCAGCCTCCTTATTGTTGTTGCTGCCACCTTCAAGCTGCCTCTTGCCTCAGATCTGTTGTTACCTATTTTGTTGCAACAGTCCCTTGTTGATTAGTTTTTGTTAAGGGCTGTTAGTGGGTTTCTTTGAGTTTCTAGATTGGTCATTGGTGTTTTATATCAGCTCTCTATAATGCTGATTGGTTTTGATTTTTTACCCTAAGTTCTTCTTGACACACTGTCCACTTAGATCATGATGAGATCTACCCTTGAGGGTTTGATCCATGACATTTATAGCCTTTACTGAGCATACAGAAAGAGGACAGCAACTAACTCCTAAGGTAAATCTGTTCTTTGTTTGATCAAGGTAATGTTTAGTGTACTTTGCTAATTATCAGATCTATTCTTGCTAATGTTCAGAATAGTTTTATTACTAATCAGAGCTGTTCTTGTTCAGACGTAGCTTAGATTTGATTTCTACATGTTCATATCTATTGTTTAATTTCTGTGATTGATCTACTTCAGAAATTTATGTTTTGTTTGCTGAGCTATATCTAACGTAGTGAATAAATTTAATAGAATATCGTTGTTCTAGTTTTCCCTTTATTTCTAACAGTATACATGAGAATAATCAATGTGAGAGAAGGATCTCAAAAGACTCATAATCTCGGTGTATAAAGGCTAAAACGTGTAGGTGTGCATAGTGTTTTTGCCGCTCATCCAATTTATAACAAGTTGTGAGTCCCCATATATATGCAGTTGAGTAATGCCTTTTTGCATTGCCAAAAGAAGTGTATGTTTCAGGGCCATGAGTTCACTGTAATTGTTCGTAGCCGATCCCAACCCGGCGGCAAAGGAGAAGGTGGAGGAATCAGAAGATAAAATAATGCCCCCAGCTCCCCAGACTGTGGGTTGTCCCTGAGCAGCAGCATCGAAAAAGGCCCAAGGATGATTTATTATTTATTACTTAAACTGAATGTATAGGGCATTACATGCTGTTTTGGTGTTTTTGTGTTTGTTATTGATTGTTTTAATGGAAGAAGAAGAATCTGACTTTATTACAGCCCTTAACCAACCCAATCTGTAGACTTGATTTTTTGTCTCGAAATAGAAGAATATCGTGAAATATTTTGAGTTTACTTCTTTCAGATTTTTGCATGCTTTATGTTTTCTACCATGTTCTATTACGGAGCTGCTTGCAAATGTTGTATGTTTGTAGTATGTATTTTATATCTGGTTATTAAATTACTTTTACTCACATGTTTATTTCAGCTGTAGGACTTGACATCTTAAAGGGCTTTTTAACCGGGAATAACTCTAATTCAGGAAAGGTACCTTTTGGGAAATTAATCATACATCTGATTTTCTTTTATTATTGTTATTCGAGATGGTGCTCAAGAATGAGAACTGTGTTTGGAATTGCAGACTTCTGATCTGGCAGAAAATCAGTCTCCAAAGAATGCTTCCACTCTCGCCAAGCGGGTAAATGAATTCATAATAGTATGGTGAAAAATCTGTTGGTTGTCTTGCATTTAAAACTAAAATGCTTCGATCCCGTGCTCTATTTTTGACAAGATGTCTCCTAATATGAATCTGTTTCTAGTGTGCCCTTCCCCTATCTGGGAATATTACAATGTAATGTAGGTGGTTTACAGCATTTTCGGAAGACCCCTTGTAATAAAATTATGACAATAAAAAAAATGAGAGAATAAGAGAGAATGATGCAAGATAGGCAATATAATTCATTATTAAAGAGTTATAAATACACCATTCAGACATAACGGACTTATCTCCCTAAATGTATGGGATTATGTCTATCTCACTAACTATATAATTACCTTTCTACAGGACTTAAGTCTAGTTACATATTTACTTTTACTTTTGACTTAGACTTATTTTATTTCGTAAAGTTAAAAATAGTCAATATATCTCTAACACGCCCCCTTTAATGACTAGATTGTTAACTTTTATTTATCTTTAAATTTTATAATCTTGTCCTTGATCAATGGCTTGGTGAATATATCATTTAATTGAGAAGGATGAACTGGATTTATCACCAACCAGGGGGGTTGCTCCAACCTGTTGAATTCCTGTGTCTTCAAAGATTCTTCTTGACGTGGATTTTTTTATCATTTGCTGATCAAGCACAACCTGAATCAGTGAGTCCTGTCAAGTTAAAGTCATCATTCCTGACAAATTCTCTTCAGCATTGGAGAATTAACAACACACTCATCAGTGCCAAATTAATAGAGTTTTCCATCTTTTGTTTATTTTTTGCTGCTATTCGGGCTCACCTCCTTGGCTATGAAGGTCCTTCTTCCTCTTTCTATTCTTCTTTCCATTGTTCTGGTTCTTCTTCCTGTCGCTCTTATTGCTGCTATTCTGGTCTTATCTTCCTGTTTTTCCTGCTGCTCTTCTTGCTGCCATAATAAACTTAACTCCCTAAAGGTACCAGAGTGTGTCTAACTCACTAACTATAAAATTTCGTTTTTGCATGACTCAAACCTAAGTTACATTTTTACTTTTAAACTTATTTTATTTCATAAAGTTAACATTAGTCATTGATTCGTTATATTTGTAAAACCTTTGGCTAAGAAGCCATGGGTGGGGATATCTATTCCACCAAAGTTGCTTAGGACTTGCACATCACCTGACTGCTTGAATTGGCCTGCTTGCACGAGCAAGATGTCCCACAAGTGGTAAAATGTTTCTTTGGGGGTTTTGAACCTTGGTGGGGGGTATGAATCACTCCAGCTTTAGCATCTAACCAAGCCCCTAATAACTTTCTCTATTTTTTCTTTTCATTTTTGTTAAACAATTTACTTCTCTCTCTCTCTCTCTTTATATATATATATATCGGTTTTTGTTCAATCTTGTATACTTTTTATTCTGATTTGATGCTTGAATTTATCTTACCTTGGTATGGGGCCTTGTTATTGGATTGCCATTAGCTGTATATGTATGAAGCAACATTAGTTTTAGCAGGTGATTGCATGCCTCGATGTGAGGACAAATGACAGAGGAGATCTTGTTGTCACCAAAGGAGACCAGTATGATGTGAGAGAACTCAGTGAAGAGCGTGAGGTGTGTACATCTTTTATGGTTTAGTCTTGTTAAATTCAATCTGCAGACCAGTGATACACCCTTTTCTGTTGTCATGTGTAGCAGCAAAAATATATTTTATTTCTTCATATGTAGGTTCTGTTAGTGTGAAACTTCCATATGAATACATTGGAAAGCAATATATTGATTCATGGTTCTATCACAAGGTTAACTTGATTAACTAGATCCTTAAATTTGAAGGCTGTGTTTCTGAATACATTGGAGAAAGGGATTTTAATCTTTGGAGTGTATAAACAACAGTGTACATGTGTAGTTAAAAGAATTAGTGCCCAAATTAATTAACGGTTAGTGCAGTTGTTTAACATGCATTGCATTTTGTAAATAATTCTATCTGTTTTTCATGTATGACTTTATTTCAAGACTTGAAGCTTTATGAAAATTTTGAAGAGACTTCATGCACTGAGGATTCCATATTAAGTTTCTGTAAAAGATCTCATATTGCCCTCCGCATGTTCAATATTTGAAGGTACGGAACCTTGGGAAACCAGTTGAGCTTGCAGGGCAGTACTACAGAGATGGAGCAGATGAAGTAATTTTCTCGTTCTCCCAGCTACACTTTCTATAATAGTGCAGATCAGCTATCTTCATTTCATGTTCAAATGCAACTGAACACGGATTCCGTAAAGCAAAATTTTATAGATACTTCTGTATCTACTATCTAGTATATTTTCCTAGGAATGATTCCCAATACAAGTTTTAAAGGATAGATTTGTTGGGTAGTCCAAATTGTTACTGGCTTCCTCAGTGTCTTTACATATTTGTTACTGCAGGTGACATTTTTAAATATAACAGGCTTCCGTGACTTCCCACTGGATGACTTGCCAATGCTGGAGGTATTAAATTTCAGTTGCAGGAGGCTGTCTTTTACTGGAAGGCCCTTGAATATAAGTTTAGAGTTACTTTTGACCAGGTGTTCTTAAACAGCCAAAGTCTGTTTTATGTACAGCTATAAGGATCAAGTCAGTTTATTATTCCTTCTGTATTACAGGTATTACGCTGCACATCTGAGAACGTGTTTGTTCCACTTACAATTGGTGGAGGTATTCGGGACTTTAGAGATAAACATGGACGGTGAGGTCATAACTTTAAGTTGGTTCCTGGTACATAACACTTTCAGAATTGGATTTATTGTTTTATTCTATAGCACAAGATGTATCCCTTCTTATGGCTTCCGTAATAGTTGAAGTAGAAGAGGAGTCGGATTTCACTGCAAATTCCCAGGAAATGAAGTTTAGAAGGAAGAGGCGTAAATAATTAAAATTTTCCATGCGTTTTAAATTGAATATAGTGTGTGCAACATAGATTGTTATATAAAATATGGGCTTATAGTGAAAAGACTCCTTGAGAGACATCCCTGAATAAGTTTTAACTATGTGGAACTCTATAATTGTAACTGCAAGTGTTTTCTGGGTCAAACTAACAGGTCACTATGAGAGGTATCAATGTATGTAAGCAAAGTGATAATTTGATGTCAAACTAACAGGTCACTATGAGAGGTATCAAATGTAAAAGTGATAATTTGATGCTCTGAACCTAGATGGTGGAAGGTAGCTTCGTTTATTAAAACATAAAAAAAAATAGGGACTCAGATCAGAAATCAGGACATGAAAAAGGAATAAGAGTTTTAACCTCACAATACTCTTTCTCCCAAGGGCTTTGTGGGATCCCCCTGCTCTCTCCTGAAATATCCTGATGAACCGCCAGCCACAATAGCGGCTGGTAAGTCCAAGGGAATTGACTAGGTTTGAACCTGTGACATATGGCCTCTCTGTCAGCAAATATTTTGGGTGGATGGTTAACTAACTAAGCTAACGCTAGCTTTTAACCCGCCAAAATATAAAGAATAGGGTTTCAGATCAGAAGGTGGAAGATTAAAAAATGAGTTCATCTTTACAATGGAGTAAAGGTCTCACCCCATGTGGAAATCTTCCCTCTTAAGTCACTATAAGAGCATAAAAGTTTTGGTCAATACACAGATTTAAGTTTGAAAAATCTTCAGTATTTTACAGCGAATGCCCTTCTGGGGTAAGAAGCCAAGCATGCACTTTTATATAAGGATGAAACACCAGCATTAGGGTTTTAAAATGCATATCAAAAGAATGTTGTCATGTAAAGAATTGGTATCATAAGAAAAATAAAAATGGCTTGGCTCTCTAGACTCTCTGTTATCAACATCGCGATATTGGCGATATTATCGTCAACATCGCAATAATATCACGATATTGGCGATATTATAGGCAAAACGAGCCTCGACGATATTATCAGGGAAAATATCACGCTATTTTGGGCACTTTGAAAATATCGCGATTTAATGGAAAATGTCGCAGACAGTCATGGATTAGAAGCCAATTTTGAGTTTTAAAGTGTCATTTTGCAAACAAAGTGCGGGGTTTGGGGAGCAAAGGAGAAGAGGCGAAAAGAAAACGATTAAGGAGGCTAATATACTACAATTAATGGTACTGGGCAAAAGTGGCATTCTCCTTTATCTTTCATTTTCATCCTTCTTCTTAAATTACCAAGTACTTCTCCTTTATCTTTCATTTTCATCCTTTACTTCTAAATTTTTAACATTACCATTAATTGTTTCGATGGAGAGTGGTTCCACCATTGACTTCATATGAGAAAGCAGTGAGGGTCCCATTCAAAAATTCAGACTTAATATTTTCAGGATTTCAAGATTCATTGGTCATTAGTAAATATTTCCACTAGCTGGAACTCCATTTGGGTCAAGAGAATTCAAGCCTCGAATGTTGGTGGCATTGATTGTTGAACTCTTTTGTCATGAATCTAGTAAAAATGTACCCTTCACTAAGTAAAATCACTTATTAGGCATGTTAAGCTTTTCTATCTTATTTTAATGCTAGAGGGTGACACCTATGATGAGGATCCCAATATAGGCAAATCCATTTTGATGATAGCTATTTTGTTGTGGCATGATTTGACCTAGAGGCCATTTACATACCTCTTTGCTGATGTATTTTAAGATGCATTTAATCTCCTATATTTTGGTTATGCTATTTGCTAAGAGAAACTTTGTGTGTATAATGGTTTGGATCTGGATTCACATGGGATCACATTATATTCAATTTAACTCCACAGAAAGCAAGTTGTACTTGGTAGCACCACGTTTAGAGGACACCTCGCTCCATTTCTACATTTCATTAGAGTCCAAATGCCAGCCCCAGGACCTTCCCCTAAAGGAAAATCCATTTCTAGAACCATCACCTTCGGCCAGAAGGGGCTTCAGGGACTATTGTTAGTTTTTTATCTGATTTCATTGTAGATATCCTCACGATGAGACATTGCATTTTATGCTATTTTGAGGCTTTAGAGTCAGGGACTCAGGACATGATTCAATGTTGATCTGTGATGCATTCAAGTTTACTAGACATCTTATGCATCTTATACATCTTATATATGATTTTTTTTTTTTTTTTTTTTTTTTTTTTTTTTTTTTTTTTTTTTTTTTTTTAGATATTTTAAAAAAATTGAAAAAAAAAAGAATATTTTTGCATTTTTAGTTCTTACGACATTCTCCTAATATTTACCGATATTTTCCTATTTTGCCTGGGATATTTTCGCTTTCGACCTCGGTGATTACAACATCAGACTTTGACTCTCCAAGTAATGGTAATAGACAGGTTGTTCCGAGGTCTAGATGCACTCCCATGTGTGCAAGATCCGTTGAATCTTTACAGTTTATCATTAGATTCTAAGGAAAATTGACTGAACAATTGTCTTCTTGAGATGCTTCTCTGCATCCCATAATTGATATGAATATCTGTGTTGTAACCATGTCAAACCTAATTTTTATGAATGCTATCCGATATTTTTTCTATGTGAGACAGCTGTCAAACTGTTTGTGAAAACATGCTTGAAAGTTAAAACAAAATTGAAAAGAATATTATCTGCATAAAAATGGATCAGCTACTGTAAAACTATGGTGCAGAAACTATGCTATACATGTCAATGAAGAGTGTCGTGATGCTTGAACATTTTTGAACACTATTTCTTAATTATCCCAACTATTCTTCTTGAAAATATGTCTGAGAATTTAGAACTGTACATTTGATACAGTGTTATCAGAACCGGACGGGAACTAG
This sequence comes from Picea sitchensis, assembly GCA_010110895.2. Lineage (NCBI taxonomy): Eukaryota > Viridiplantae > Streptophyta > Pinopsida > Pinales > Pinaceae > Picea > Picea sitchensis. The sequence goes on from SNQJ01S0136741.1 coordinate 15,658, forward strand.
CAAAACTGGCCAGTCCAACCGGTTTCAGGGCCTTTCCGGTCCGGTTTGGTACGGTGCTGTACGGCGCAGCTAGGGACCACCAAAACTTAGTTTAAAAAAAACCAATAAATTAAGTTATTTGCAAGCACAATACCTACCCGTAGGGCCCTTCAAATGCTATTTAAAGAAGTCCTGTTACCACACAATCTAGCACCAAGTGCAAAGCCTTCACAAGGCACTAAGACTAGTGGAACATGGAAGATGTCACCACTGTCACCTAGGCAACAACTTCCCTCTCTTTAGTGAAGGAATAGTATCCAACACAAGGGAGGCTTCTCCAGTGGCCTTCCAAGAATCCCTAGGCAAGACACAATCAAGTCTAGGGCCCCCCTGAGGTGACAACTCACACTACCACCAAGATAAGGATAGGCAAAGTAATAGAGAGGTGGTGGATAAAGACAATTTCCAGATTTAAAGTGTTGAGAGCTCAAGCCAAATAGGGAGGCTTTCCAAGTCAAGTATGAGTTCAGTAGGGTCCCAGAAAACTAGAAATAAAGAAGAGGTCTAAGGTTGAGATAAATCTTGCAAGAAATATGTGAAATAACAGCAGTAAAGAAATTATTACAGCAGTAAAATAAATGATCTCTAATAGCATAGAGATTATTTCAGTAGTGAAACATGTAGTTTTCAGCAGTAGTAAAATTATGACAGCAGTAAAATAGTCAATTGTCAGCAGTAAATAGTAGTAAAATTATGACAGCAGTAAAATAGTCAATTGTCAGCAGTAAATAAAAGATTACAGGTGTAGAAATAATAGCCCTTTGATCATGAAATGATCCAGTAAATGAGAGGGCTAAATACGCAGTTGAATTAGGGTTTTACTTGCCTACAAAACCAGAAAATTAAGTTGTAAAAATCACCCCTAAAACCTTAGACGTTTTGCCTTAGATGGCCGTTATAACACTTCAGAAATTTAATTACGGTTTCAGCAATGTAGTTTAGGTCAATACTATGCCTAAACACCCTAGAAGACTTGGTTTTTATGGCTGAAAATGAATTTTGCAGAAAATAAATCCTAACCCTAACCCTAGAGTAGTGAAATTCAATAATGGTTGAGTATTATGGAGAAAAAGACTAGTGCCTACTATTTTGGGCATATGGGGTCAAAAAAATATCGTTTAGGAAAATGAAGTGGATTATTTTAGGGCGAAGCTTAGAGATTGTCCACAACTAACCCTAGGCAATCCTCCTAGAATGTTAAGGGATGATACAAGGGAAAGTTCCTCCTCTAGTAAACCTTCCAAAGATTTTGACAAGAAGGTTTTGTTCAAGAATGATCCAAGAGGATGAATAACCACTACTAGAGAAACAACATGAATATAAAAATGCATTATTAATCAAAACCATAAGGTGAGAGGAGAACACTTACTCAAAACATCTCTGATCCATCAAAACCCCAATTTCCAAGTCATCTAAGTAGTAGAAGATCCATAAACATAGCTCCCAGAAAACTCGCCCTAGTTAACCATCCATAGCATTCTTCATGAAAGAGAACAAGTAGAAGTAGACAAGTAGTGATAAATTCCACAAGTAGCAATGATTTGAAAGTGAGAAGTGCTTCTCTTATTTATATGAGAGATCTAGCACCCTTCTCACAATACAAGGCCTAAAAACATAAAATAATGCCTTTATCTTTCATAAACCCTAGATATAAGGCAACAATACATAAAAAAATTCATGATACATGAATGGATAGGTCTCTAAGACCCTCAACGATGCCTCCAAGATGAAGTAAACTAGCTCATACATCAAATCGTTCCACTCAAAGTGCTCCAAAGTCTTGCACGTGTGGCCTCAATGAGGAGACGACTCACTCAAAGGTGGAAGAAATGTGCCCAAAAGTGAAATGTTGCCATGAAAGGGTGCAACGATTCACCTCTAAGAGGTGCCTCATGCTCCAAAAGGTATGACGTCTCATCTAAAAGTGCCATGTCATCATCAAGAACCAAAAACGTCACATCAAGGTGCCCCATCATCCAGAGGTGCAATGTCCCATCATCCAAGTGGAACGTCCCATCATCAAAGGGTGCCATCATCCATGGAAAGGTGCCACGTCATCTCTCCATGTGCAACGTCCTTAGGAAAAGGTCCAACGTCCTCCATGGAAGGTGAAACATCCTCTCAAGCCATCCTCGTCATATAAGGAACGTCCCATCATCAATAGCCTCAAATTCATGTGCATGTGTGCTAGAGGGTCCCGTATTTGGAGCCATCTGATCAAAACCCCCAATGTCCTCCAAGGAGTGCTAAACGACCTCTCTCAAGTGATGGGGACAACCTCCATACAAGTGGGGTAATAGCCCTTCAACATCCTCCAAAGGATCCAAGTGTCAATCGATCATGTGCAATCGTCATCTGAGGAGGGGGCTCATGTGGTCCAAGATGCATCATGAAGATCGGAGGCAAGGTACACAATCCAAACACGACATATAAAGTGAGTCATGTTAATACAAAAGCCATTATATAGATGTCACAGAATWTTCTCTTCAAACTTCACTCTGGCTTACAAAATTTTACAATTTTCCAAGTYTAGGTATGGGAGGATTATTATTACCCCCTATTAGGTGTGCCATTACCCAGACCAAGAGAGGTATGTCCAAGGGAACCCATCAAAGAGTATGTGCAATGATAGTGGTATGGATTGGGGTTTACTTCTTGGGGTGGATGTCATTGACATGCAAGGCCATGTATAATATTCATCCTTGTGAGTGCCTTTGTAGAGGGAGTTCTTAGGCAATGATGCACCCTTTCCTCGTCACTGTGTCTTTCCAAACCCATGTTTGCCTTTTTCTTTGTAGTTTTAACCTCTTTTGTCTTTTGATCTTTGATTTGTTTAGTCCTTTCATAAGATGTGCATTCATTGCATAGGACTTGGGGTGATAGCCTCTTAACGAGGGGGTAGAGCTCATGTTTCTTTCTTTTCCTTGTTTTTTAATACTTTGCTTTTCTTGTTTGTTTCTTTCCCCCCCATTTTGAATTGGGGCTTTTGATCTTTCTATATTATTTTTATAAAGCTGCATCAACCTCATGCTTTCAAGCCCCTTCTTCTCATGTGATTATGAGGCACAAAGCTTTTTAGGGTACATGTAAAACCCAATCGAAAAGAAAGGACAACGGATAGGTGACAGATGGAATGCGTTATTTATGGTAGGGGATATGAACATGTTACCCCCATTAAGGCCCCCAAGTAGGACAACTTTACACAAGGTAGACAACACTTGACAAAAAAATGGTGACCACTGTTGAATTTTCGTTAATTATGTTAACATTAGATTTACCATAGCATTTTAAACTTCTTTTGCATGGTCGTTTCTCTATAAACGATGTTGCACCATCACCACCCAATCATAGGCACCTACTCGTGCCACCCCCGAGGATAACATATACATCCTAGGAAAGCCTTCTACGCAAGGGGAGAAAACCCAACAACATTCTTATAGAGAATATCCTTTCCAAGACGAAATAACCAAGAACAAGCTCTATCCACTAGAGCAAACCAACAAGAAAGAGTCCAACAACATAGATGGAACACACCCTAGCCAGAGTGCTAGGGTGTCTAGCGTATGCAGCTGCAGCTCACTCTAGCTAGAGCACTAGAGTGGTTCTACCAATACATTACCAAGACAAACCAACAACGCAACTGCAACTCACTATAGCTAGAGCGCTAGAGTGGTTGGCCTCCATCAACACATCACCAAGACCAAAAGAGATAGACCCTCCATATGCGCCCTTCTTCCTTCTACAACTTCAGTTGCAGCTGCAACTCTCTCCACCAAACTT
>SNQJ01S0136745.1:0-25471 GCA_010110895.2 Picea sitchensis
AGATAGGAATCTCAACAGAGAATGTGGATAAGAAAGCATAATCAATATAACAATGAAGAATGCATACTCACTCTACAAGATAAACACAAGAAACATGGTTGGTATGTTGAAAATGGTTTCTCAAAGCACATAAAAGGTGATCAATAAATGTTTCTAACATTCAGGAATGAAAGAGATGGATCAGTCTCCTTTGGAAATGATGACTCAAAATTGGAAACAAGGATACCAAGGCAGAAAATGTTCTACTAGTGGAAGATATGAAACATAATATTCTAAGTGTAAGTCAAATGTGTTACCAAGGTCACAAAATTATGTTCGATTCACATAAGTGTGAGATAAGAAAAGCAGGTTCAGGAAAACTAGTTGCAACAGTTGTAAGAAATTCAATCAACATATATGTATTAAGTTAAATTGGAAATGAAAAGTGTTGTCTAGGAAAGGAAGATGAAGTTTGGATATGGAACAGAAGAATGGGTCACATAAACTTTTATAACGTTGTCAAAATCAGAAAAAATGAAGAGGTCATAGAAATTCCCCAGATCACGAAGCTAACCAACAAATTATTTAAGCATTGTCAACAAGGAAAGAAAACACAGACCAAGTTCAAATCAAAGGAATACTCCACAACAAGAACATTGGAAATTGTGCATATTGATATAGTTGGACCAACTATAACAAAGGGTTTAAAAGGTGAGCAATATTTTATGTTATTGGTTGATCATTATACAAGGATGACTACAGTTTTTTTTCTCAGGAAGAAATCAAAATCATTTGAAAACTTCAAGGTATACAAATAAATGGTTGAAAACGAAATGGATTAAAAAATCAAATGTTTGAGATATGATAATGGAGGAGAGTTTAATTCAAAGAAATTTATGGATTTCTATAGAAATCATGGAATACAAAGGAAATTCTTAGTTGCTAGGACACCTAAACAAAAAGGAGTTGTCAAAAGGAAGAACAAGATAGTACAAGAAATGGCTCGAACAATGTTAATGGATTTTAAGTTGACAGATATCTTTTGGACACATGCAGTGAATACAAAATTTCACATTCAAAACAGAGTAATGCTCAGAAATGACAATGAGAAAACTCTCTACAAGCTATGGAAAGGAACACCAGCAAATGTGAAGCACTTCAATGTTTTTGGAAGAAAATGCTACATCAAAAGAGAAGATGGTAGAATTGGAAAGTTTGATTCTCGTGTCGACAAAGGAATACTTGTTGGTTACTCGAGTACAAGGAAAGCATACAAATGTTACAATCTAAGGCTCAACAAACTTGTGGAAAGAATCAATGTAATGGTTGATGAGATAGCTGGACAAAAATTAAAGGAAGAAGAAAAGGAGCTAGTGGAATAGGTTTACAAAGAAGAAGAAAAGGATGAAGAAGAAACAGAAGGGGAAGATGAATAAGATTAGATAGAAGTAGAAGATAAAGTACAACAAGTACCTTCAAATACACCTAGAAAACAAATATAGAAGAATCATGCTTTAGATCATATTATCGAGAAAAAAGATGAAGGAATCAAGACTAGAAGAAGAATTCGTTCACCAGAATAATTGCACCTAGCACTCTTATCTGTGATTGAACCAAACATTTTTGAAGAATCTAACAAGGATGAATTCTAAAAAAAGGCCATGAATGAAGAGTTGGATCAAATAAACAAAAATGACACTTGGGAAATGGTTCCAAGACCAAGGTACAATAATGTGATCGACACAAAGTGGGTCTTCAAAAATAAATTGAATGAAGATGGACAAGTTACCATGAACAAAGCTAGATTGGTATGTAAAGGATGTGCACAGGTTAAAGGTATCGAATTTGAAGAGAATTTTGCCCCATTTTCCAGAATGGAAGTAATCAGACTGATCCTATCTTATGCATGATCCAATAATATTAAAGTGTATGAGATGGACGTGAAATCAAACTTTCTGAAAGGGGAACTTGAAGAAGAAGTATACATTGCGAAATTTTTGGAAGATTGGTTTTTTTCATTGATGTCAACCCTAGTCATTGTTTGTAGTCATTGATGTCAACCCTAGCCATTGGATTTTTGACCCCATAGTTAATCGAAGTAGATAGACATGTAGGAAATTACACATGATGATGCAAAACCCATGGATGGATAGTATAAGTCATGCCTCTTCTGGTGGTATGTGGCATGTCACGTGTATCCTCACGATTGAGGAGAAATGAATTTTTGAAGATGACAATGTGAATTGAAGCATAAAATACATGTCGACCCTAATGTTAAAATGAAGTGATATAAAGGGTATAAATACATCTCATTATACATTCATTTTTAAACAAACACAAGTTTATTAATGAACAAGTAGACACAAGTCGAATTTCCTAGGAAATCTGAAGTAAAGAAGGTTGAATTTCAAGGGAGGATGAAGTATTTTGGTGATGTGTTCTAAGGTATGTTATTTACAGGTCATCTTACCATTTTCACTATAAATTTGTTTATAGAATGATTCATATGGTGAAATTCAGAGGCTATTGAGAAGACATATCTAGGTACCTATGGTAAAAAATTTAGCTCTTTATTCTCTATAATTTTGGAGATATACTCTATGGAATATAAGGTTTTTGACTAGTCCTTAAGGTAGTCATAAATAGGTGTTCTGAGTAAAACGGTCATAACATATTCATAGAGAATCAAAATTAAGTGAGACCATTTGCATTGGAAAGAGTACGGGATGTAGTTTCCTTTGTACAAATTTTAGAATATGATGTTAAATATTGAGCGTGGGGCATGCTGTAAAATTTAGCTCTCCTGAATAAACCAGAATTGAATAAGGTCTACCATTTTCTCTATAACTTCTTTTTTGGGAGGATTCAAGGAGTGAAACTTGGAGGAGTTTCATAGAATACATTGAGTAATATTATCTACAGGATCATAATATTTCAAGAAGTGAAGAATTGCAGAATTTGAAGAAGTCTCATGAAGCATTAATAGGTTCTATGTGATGGTTGGTTGATGGTGATAATTTAATGTAAATCTCTATTATCTCTCATATATTCCTGGGTGTAAGGAAGGGACAAGGATGGAGAGGTCAAACCTCTCTTGATATTGGAGGATTGTATCTTCCTTTTGCAGGTTTATCCCTCCCTTTATATTTGGAATCTGTAGCTACCTTTGGAAGTCATTACTTCCTTTGAACAATAATACATGATTACTTCTTATATATTGTGCATGGTGTATTGGTGTATCTCTTATACTATTATTCATTGTTCATTGGATAGTCTTTATAGTTGATTGTATATAAATTGAATACATGGTCTGATTGAACTACAAGTTCAAAAATACTAATTTCTCTAAATATTGATTCACCCCCCTCTTAATATTTCCAACAATTGGTATCAGAGGGGCTTGGAGTTGCATTCAAAATGGTTTAACCTTGGAAGGAAAATCTTGGCAGAGATGGATGACCATGAGAACATTCCAAATAAGATTCAACGATTTGATGGAATAAATTATACATACTATAGTGATAGAGTGAAAACACCTAACATATTTAGGAGTAGACATTTAATTTTCAGTTTTAAATGGCTATGTAATCCCAAAGAATGCTCAAACCAATCCAAATGAGAGAATCTTATGAGTTGCAATTCAAAATCCAGGCATGTTATTCTAGAAGCATGCCAACCGTGCAGGCAAAGTGATAGGACTGGCTCTTTATATAAAAGGAGATATGGGACAAACTCAAGAGTAGCTACAAAGGTGATCCAAAAGTTAAATAAGTCAAGCTTCAACGACATGAAAATTTGAAAAGAATTGAAGATGGATGAAAAGGAAGATGTGCAACTTATTTTCTTAGAGTTGGTAAGAGTTTTTAATGCTAGGAGGATTAGGTAAAGAGATCAATGAATCCTTGGTTTGTAAAAAGTGTGAGATCACTTCTCTTGAAGTATGATGCTAAGGTCTCTACCATTGAAGCAACTAGGGACTTGATAGGAAATGACAATGTATAGATTATGGGTCTCTTATAGCATATGAATGAGAACAAGTACAGAAAGTGACCAACCAAACAATGAAGCATCAGCTGAAATCATAAAAGAGACAAAGAGACAGAAATGGCCTTGATGAAGAAATATGGAAATTTTAAGTAAAAGGCTCCGGAAGGGGAGGCCCCAGGAAGATACAAAAATTAGTCTCCTCCTTCTAATGTTTTAACTGTGGTAGAATGGGACATATTTACAGAAAATGATACTATAAAGGAGAAGTCTCAACAATAAAGAGATTCTACTAAAGGATGATGACATCTTCTCAAGTAAGTGAAGAAGATAATAATGGATGAGAATTCATATTCACAACCCAAGAAACCCGAGATGATTATCACAAGAGTTCTAAAGAAGAGAAATCATTTCTGAAGATTCGGATGAAGAAACTAACCTTGATTCTTTTTTGGGGATACAAAGACAAGGAAGAGAGTGAACAAGAAGATGTGAGATCTTGAAAAGGATTGAGAAGCATGTTGAGTGAAAATGAAAGCAGAAACACGACATAATACTAGGAATTAGATTGAATAGTTGTGAAGAAGAGAATTACAAGATTGAAAGACCATTAATAGCTTGAGGAAAAATTAGAAGATTATGAGAAATTGAAAGAAGAATTGGATCACACACAAAGGGAGCTACTATTGACAATAGAAAAGTTAAGTTAAAAAAAGTATGAACAATTAGAGATCCTTAGTGATCAAAGATATCCAAATGACAAGGCAGGACTAGGAATCTGATGACAGGTTAGAAGACAATAGAAACAAAGAAGAAGGAAGATGAAAAGTAATTGAAACCAACACTCTAGATCAAGTTGAACAACAATGTAGAAGACTAGAATTGAAGGAATGATACATAAAGAGAGATCCTCTCATAATAAATTATGAGAAAACCAATCATTATGAAGAAAACTCTGGAGAAAGAGATAGATGCAGTGAATCCCGGATGCACCACACCACAAAGAAGATAACATACTCCTAGGTATCAAAATTTATTTCTTTGACATTGTTATACTTGTGTGGAAATTTTGGACATGGGGACAATCAATTGTAGAATAATTGAAAGGAATAACTACGCAAGATGCATGAATGGTGCAAATAGTAGACATGGAAATGTTAGTAGACCTATCAACAAAGTATAAACCTACGGCCCATTAATGGATGTTAAAAATATGTTATGCTCTGAGGGAGTGCAATAATCTTGGTCTGAAGCACAAAAGTTGCAAAGAGATATGAAGGAGATAATCCTATGCAAATGTCCCTATACAACTACAGCATGGAAAGAGGAAATAAATTTTCCACACACAATGAAAATGTTGAATAACATTGGTCACTAAAAAATGAAAAGAATAAGATGAATGGTTCATGGAGAGCTTTCGGTTCTCATCTCATATGATAGGAGATCAAAGAAAATTTGTCATCTTGAAGAAAAGAATTGGAAATGTTTCATTTGGAGATGGCTCATCTACAAAATACTTGGAAAAATAATTGTAAAAGCTTGGAAGTGAAAATGTAAAGAAGGAAAATTCACATTTAGTTTGAAAGATTTGAAGCTATAATATCTTAATTAAATGAAAATATGTGATCAAGGGATACTGCTCTTATGTTGAATCCAAAATATAAAATGGAAAGGAAATCAGGGACATTGGTTTCAACTGCAACGAGAAGACCGAATAACATATACACCCTAGACATGAGAAGAGAGAGAGAGAAAGCATAAGTCACACAAAAGGATTCCATGGAAGAAAAAGTCTCAAAGACAAGCCATTGTTGTGGGATAAAATCAAGTAAGTGCGGACACAAAACCGATCTCCCTAGATCACCTGGATCTAGAACAAAACAAAGGTGAGAATAATACCCTTTCCCTAGATTTGGAGTTATTGAATGTATTAGGAGGAAAGAACAAAGGACATACATTATGATCACTTCCTATAGTCTCTGTTGCTCCCCATATTTCAATCAGTGCTCTTGTCTGGTCAAGACCAAGATTAACACAAACCAACCAAAGTGAAGAAAGCACAATCTATTCCACAATCAATCTATATGTATACATATGATTAAGGAGTTATATAATAAAGTGAAATTAGATTTATGGAAAAGGTTTATTATATCATATTGATGGAAAGTAAAAAAGATTACAACACAGAGCCTTGATGTTGCAAACTTCCTTTGATGGCCCTTAACTTTCTGACACACACTTGCTCTTGCATGAAGAGATCAATCACCCTTTGATAAACTTGTTGGAGTTCCTTGGCTGCTGTAGCTTTAGTCCTTCATGATCTTTCATTAATTCTCCAATAAATATCTTACTAGCTTGTTGCTAACCTTTTCAATGAGAATCCACTCAATATATAAGAGAGAATAGATTAGTTACTTGGATAAGAATAATCCCAAAATATCTGATAAATCAGTACTTAGATAACCATTAGAATGCCATCATCCTTCTAGAAAGATTCCTTCTAGAAGCTTGAAATTCCTCTTTTTCCTTCTTTTAAAAAGTGTGTTCACACCCTAGCAGTTATGCACAGTGAAAACTTCTCGCCTGGCTTAAAGGTATCTGCGAAATCATACATTCTCACGGGAAACTATACTAGCGACTGCAGACCTTCTTCAAAATGATATTTTTGGAAAGAAAAGTAACTTTCTCCGAGGAAAGTTCTAATGAAAGAAATTTGGGTACCATAATCAATGCATCATCATGGCCGGCCGGAAATTATGGGTAAGCAGGGAATTCCCCAAAGTCACGAGAGTGGAACGGTGTGATCGATGAACTTTAATAAAAATTTATGTGTATCTAGAACCCGGTGGCGGTCGATAGGCTTTGTAAGATGCATGTGTGTGTCAAGAACCAGAGCACATCTAATCAGAGACCTAACAATCAAGCATGCCGGTATCCTTATATATCAATGAATTCTAAAGGTGAGCATTCCCATACTCGGATCTGAGGGCGGCGCCATTGTAGACATGAGTCATGGCCACCAATCATTAGCGTGGATCCATGTTGTCAAAATATAGCATAGCCATATGGAATACCTGTGGATCTATGCAAGAAATTTCAAATCAAGATGGCATAGCCCGCGAAACCTTACAGGTGGATCTTTGTGTCACAAATTATACATATCCATCGCAGCCTAGATTACAAGGAGATGATATCCAGTGTCTTCAATCTCATCCCCCAAAATACGAATCATGTGATTACATGTTGAAGTCGAACATGGTGAAACCATGATTCGGTCATTGTGAGCAGATTAACAAGTCGCGAAATCACAAGTGATGTCAATGACTCCCAAGGTACCATGGAACAATCCATCGAGTGTGAATGGATAGTTGATGTCGAACATTCAATGGAATCTTTTGATCAGAGTCAATGATGTAAACCCAGCATCGGCGAAACCTTTGAGGCTTGCAAGTTCCAAGGTACCAAATTTCTAAGTCTTGATTCTAGAAAATGGTATTTGATAAATGAGACAAACTGCATACATAGGGAGGGACTTAATGTATCCCCATCAATGACCTGAAATGATGCGGAGTTTGAATTTGAAACAGAGCATTTTTCAAATTAGAATGGACACAAGGAAGGCAGGCCACGGAGAGAATGGATAGCTGGGATAGCGAATCAATATAGGTTCCCGGATGGACTTCTCTCTTGAACATGAAACTGGGCTAAGTGACTTGGCGGCATTGACTCAAGGCCGACACATGGAATGACCTTATAGTGTCAGAAGAGACAAATGGATTTCCCCAGAGCCGACTTCAAATGATGAATGGGGGGTGTCATGTTCAGAGTAGCACTTCTTTTAATCCATCTTGAAGAAGATGAAACATATCCCTTTCCCAAATTTTTCTACACCATTTTAAATCAAGTACCTCTTTATTTTCACGCTTAAGAAGCAGAGGATCACATATGCTTGTTGATATAAACAAATCCTTGGACAAGTCCCTCGGATTATTTTTAACAAACCCTAAGAAGGATTGGTTCGGTCCTGTATGGGTCTTGTAGATTGGACTCACATAGGTTCTTATATGCATAGTTTTATGAGCCCAAGGAAGTTAAACTTGTTGGTTTTTCATGTTTTGAGAGTTGGAAAAACACTTAAAGAGACTCTCTCAGTTCTTTTAGTAAAATAGTTTGGATGAGACCGAGAAAGAGAGAAGTATCACTCACGGACACCTATTTCAAATGCTTTAGCGTGAAAATAGCAAAGGAATTAAACAAGCGATCCTTACTAAATGTTTAGAGGAATGAAAGAGCTTAAAGAGGACTCTAGAGGGTTCCTTTCATTATAACCTTGTTGAGCACGAAAAGTGATAAAAGTATATAGATCGTTCTCTTGTATTTACCATAGCGAAAGAAAAATATATCCATATCCTTGTATGTAATCGTCAATGTTATCACACCTGCAAGTCATCACACTCATCATGATATTAAGGGATTAGGTTTAAATAATAAATAAACATAAAACCCAAAATGACATAGTAAAAATGCAATTAAATGCATTAAAATAAACATTTTACCACATCATTTAGCATTTCCACTATTAGCTCCAAACCCTCTTTTTTACCCTCGAGATTTGAAGTCGATTTTAGGAGAACTCTGAGGAGACCATTAGATGAGTAGATCTCTGCATTAAGGTAGCTCTTCATTCTTGACATTTTCATGGTTTAGATTTTGAATTTCATTTGGTTAATTTTAATTTCAAGTTGTTTTGAACCCTACTGGCATAGGCATTCCTTGAAGCGGTCATCACCAGGACACAAGAAACGTGCATTCTCACAAAGTGAGCTTTGAGCCACTGTGAGGGTGTTAATAACTGTACAGAATACAGGCACCGAGCAGGAATCAATTTTAAAATATTTGTAATGAAAAAGATCTAGATCATGAATAAAGTCATTAATCCTCCTTTTATATTCCATGTGCAGGTAAATAGCCATAAACATGAATTGCTTGGAGTGGCATGAAGGAAGAACATGAAGGGATATTAGAAAATTCAGAATCATCCTCTCACTATAAATGACATTGAGAATTGTGGGCTCTTAATCTTTCGCAGCTTTGGGCATGAGGGCCCCGTCGGACTACTAGAGTTCCTAGTCATTATGTGGGATGATGGATCAGGTTTTTCAATGCTTAGAATCATACTTGTCCATGAACATTGAGGACCATATACTTTTTTAATTTGCTGGATTGTCAGAGTAGCGGAATTATGTCGGTCGGTAGTAGTAGAGGTGGTGGAGCAAGATAGTTAAAATCTGCAATCAATATTGTGTATACCCGGCTGGGAGAAAGAAAGGAAAAGTATCTATCTTGGGGGTACGAGACTTGACCCTCCATGCTATCCTTTTCACTATAGCTGGATGGCTGGGAGTTCTGCTCCAAATATGACATTACAGAGCTACTTCGATAGCGATGGTGTCGCGGGCCTCAGGAAGTATTCAAGCTGAGATGTTGTATGTGATATCAAAGACCAAATTAACCAAATCTGGTGAGGTGAATTGAAACAATTTTGTTATGGTTCTTTGTTAGTATCCTTCTTCCTCGAGAGAGTCCAGTGGCCCCAATTCTGAGGTTGAGTGGGACTTCCTAGGGTCCTGAGATCAAGGATGTTGAGGTAGGTGTGTCGGCTCATGGCGGCATGTAAGCGAGGACCAATCGTCAAGTCACGATGATATTTCTATTTGTTGGCTTCAAACCGGATGTTGATGGTCAGTGACTACGCTTATGTCGGGTTGGATTTACAAGGAGATCCGGTTAACTGTACTTTGAGGATGCTCGATTGGGAGACCTCGGTAAAAATTATAGCATTTTCTCTTTTTAAAATGTTTTTTGAATTTTCATCATATTCAAATGTTTTGTTTTATATTTATCCAAAGACTAACACAAAATGTTTGTTGACAAAACAGATGTTGGACCATATATACCTACTGGCAGTTCTCCTATCCAAAGACGAGGAGAAGCTGCAGCAGTATTACCACAGTATGACAAAGATTACCAGGTGGTGGAACAAAAATTAGAAGGCCTGACAGCAGACATTCCGGTCTGACTCGGAAGAGGTTCCCTGTGCTTGATCTGATGTCCTGTAGAAGTATCGTGGTATGGAGTGGAGCTACTTACGTAGGGTTGCTAGGCGATCTGATTTGTTACCATGAAGCGTCATCCATGGCGTTAGCACATAGAAGCTATAAGCTTCAAATTTTGATATTTTGGTCTTAGGACAAACTTTTTGTAAAAACAAACTCTTTGATCGTTATATATCTGAGATGGCTTCTACGGTTTACTTTATATTGTGTAATTTTTAATGTGTTTGATTTATAAATGGGTCAAATGTCTATCAATACATAATTAGCCAATGCATGTATTAATGTATTCTAAGACATATAGGAATATGATGATATTCTATGTGATCCATCAAGTTCCAGTAGTCATAAAATACACCCGTAACAAATGGGACTTGAGATAGAATAGAATATTGCTTATTTGTAGTACTACCAAGATGTGAGTCCATTAGCACAACCAAATGGCCAATTCTACGAGTGGTCGCATCAACCAGTGAATTTAATAGCGTATACTATGATGTTTTTGGTTGCATGGCCAAGGCATACACCTCATAAAGATACAAGTTTGTTTGTTGGGGTATAGGTGCCCTGGCAGAAGCTAGGTTCAAGTACTACAAGCTGGCACCATTGCAGAAGACAATATGGGAGTAGTGAGGAACTCGGAGCATCGGCAATCAAACCTGGCGTCACATAGGGGAAGAGACCAGATAACGATAAAGAAAGCTATAGTAACACACTCAAAGTATGATACATAAAATACCAAATAGCATTTTCAGAATGACCTTCATAATGCTTCTTCCAAATTACAACCCATTCTGGGGTTCACTCAAAGGGATACCATAAATGACCAACTCATCGCTCCTTTTCCAAAACTGTTGAACAATATAAAGGACCTCTCCACATTTGTTCGAATTTCCCATCTCCTAGTACATCTTTATCTTGTTCATAGAAGAACAAGATCACCTTGAGATCATGTGAGGCTTGACATGCTTGTCATCTCACGTATATTACGTTTCTTAGAACTCTATTACTAAGTGGTGTCAAATGAGTTTAAATCCTAATTACATCGGATACAATGGGCGGTTCCTCTTGAAGTATTATTGGGTAGGTTAGATGACTAAACTTGGAGAAGGTATTTTGCATTCTATGGAAGAATGAAGCTACACCATAGACCAATCGGCATCAAAACCCCATGGCCAGTTTAGCGGAGTTGGTATGCCCACAATGCCGAAAACAAGATTGTGTGCCGACTTGTTTTATGAATTCCTATCATCTGTGGAAGCATAGTTATGAGAACTTTGTTGATTTCTTCTGCTTTGGCCATTAGCTGCGGATAATAGGGTGTTGATTTATCATGGCGAGACCAACTTTTTCCATAAGTTTCGACATCATAAAATTCATAAAATAACTACTGTGATCGGTAACGATGGCTTAGGAACACCAAAAGCGAGCTATGACATAGTTAAAAAAAGCGTTGATCTTTCGGTATTATGAATTTGAAGCATCGCCTCGACCCATTCCTTAAAGTAATCAAGCTACAATGATGTAACCATGCCGTCAGAGGTAGGGGAGTGACATGTCCATGAAATCAATGCCCCCACATTTACGCCAAAGGACCAAAATTTGAGACCCTGGGATGAAGGCGGGATGTGACGAATTTCGGATTGTAGGTCACGGCAAATATGGCATTCTGGATGGCGATGAATGGGTCATTGAACAAGGAAGGACAAAAAATATCCTGCACGTAAGATATTATGGGCAGTAGCATACCAAGACATATAACCACCACATGCTGGAATGGATCATTAGAGATTTCAAACTAGGTAAAGTCGGACAACGTCGAAAAATAGAGTCAATATGACAGCGATAGAGAGTATCGTGAGAATAATATATTGGCTTGGAAAAATGCTTGAATCTTGACGTCGTTCGGTATTAGACAAAGCAGGCCGGGAAGTGGGTTTGGAGATATATATTAATCTCTCCATACAAAGATGCATCGTGCTAATAAGGAAAGAGAGATTCATGGGTAATGAATCGGTACTGCATTTTCCATGGCGGTGAGGAAATCATATCAACCTAGAAGCAAAACTGGGATTTCTACAATGGGCGTGGCGTCAGTTCCAAAGTCAAGCTCAGAATTGAAGGAGAATCCATTTGGAGTATTTTCCCCTAGAAATTGACGTGTCAAAATGTGTGTTGCATGGGGTTGCAATGAAAAATCATTGAAGTTTTCCTTGAGAGGATATAATGCAGCGTTGAGCGGCTTGAGCGGTAAAGACCATTTTTTCAACATCGGTGATACTTGATTTCAGTTAGTGATGAAGTCCTTCTCCACCCTGTCACGAGACCTCCTTAGATCCAAAGTCGCTCTTAGTTCAAGCCTTGATCTTAGCATCTCACCAAAGATAGGTATGGCATCTTACCAAAGGTCCCTTTCTCTTCGCATCTCACCACTCAACCTTGGCATCTCACCGGGTCCCTTGTTCTTGGCATCTCACCAGGAGCCTCTTGGCATATCACTAAATATCTCAACCTTGGCATGTCACCAAAGGTCGACCTGGCATCTCACCAAGGTCCCTTCTCTTGGCATCTGAAAGAGTCTCTTGATCTTGAGCATCTCACCAAAGATCTTTCCTCCTTGGTCTCTCACCTAGATTCTCTCCATCTTGGCATTTCACCAAAATCCTCTCCTTGGTCTCTCACCAAGTGACTTCCCTCTCTTGAAGTCGCATATGGGTCAAGCATAGAGATGGAGGCATGACCTCAAGTGGAGTTTGAAGGTCGAAGATAAATTGAGGTGCAACCTTTGTATGGAAGTATCTGTCTGAGTTTTTTATCTATGTATGTAGGTTCCATTAGGAGTCTCAATTTGTTATTGGATAAATCCAATATGCGGACACAAGCTAGATCTCCCTAGATCCACTGGATCTAGAACAAAGCAAGGCAGAATAATAATACCCTTTCCCTAGATTTTGATTATTGAATGTACTAGAAGGAAAGAAAAAAGGACATACATATGATCGCTTTCCTTATGTATTTGTTGTTCCTGCTTCACTCGAGTGCTCTTATGTGGTCAAGACCAGGAACAACAATCCAACCAAAGTGAAGAAAGAACAATCTATTCAACAATCAATCTTCTATTTGATCGAGAGTTATGTAATAAAGTGAAATTGGCTTTATGGGAAAGGGACATAATGCTGTATCATATTGATGGAAAGTAAAGATTACAACCTCAACCTTGATGTTGCAAACTTCCTTACGATGGCCCTTGGCTCACATTTTACACTTTCACTTGCATGAAGAAGATCAATCAACTTTGATAACTTGTTGGAGTTCTCTAGCCTCACTTGCATGAAGAAGATCAATCAACTTTGATAAACTTGTTGGAGTTCTCTAGCTGTTGTAGCTTCAGTCCTTCACACAGTCTTTCATTAAATCTCCAATAAATATCTTGCTTGTTTACTTCTAACATTTTCCATGAGAATCCCCTCAATATATAAGAGAGAATGAATTAGTTACTTGGATAAGAATGATCCCAAAATATCAGGAAATCCAGTACTTAGATAACCATTCTAATGTCATCTCATCCTTCTAGAAGATTCCCTTTTAGAAGCTTCGAGAATTCCTCTTTTTCCCTTCTTTTAAAAAGTGTTCGCACCCTAGCAGTTATACACAGTGCGAACTTCTCGCACCCTGGCTTAAGGTAGCCTGCGAGAATCATACATTCTCGCAGGAAACCATACTAGCAGCCTGCGAATCTTCTTCAAAAATGATATTTTTGGAAAGAGAAGAAAGTAACTTTTCTCAGGAGAAAGTTCTAATGAAGAGCCTGAGTGCACCATAATCAATACATCATCATGATGACCAAAATTATGGGTAACAACCATCAATGAAAAAGGGGGATATTGTTGGAAGTTGGTTGTTGTCATTGATGTCAACCCTAGTCATTGGTTGCAGTCATCGATGTCAACCCTAGCCATTGGCTTTTGGACCCCACAGTTGATTGAAGTAGATAGACATGAAGGGAATTACACATGTAGATACAACACCCATGGATGGATAGTATAAGTCATGCCGCTTTTGGTATTATGTGGCATGTCATGTGGATCCTCACAATTGAGGAGAAATGAATTTTTGAAGATGACAATGTGAATTGAAGCAGAAACTACATGTCAACCCTAATGTTAAAAGGAAGTGACATAGAGGGAATAAATACATCTCATTATACATTCAATTTTAAACACACACAATTTTATTAATGAATAAGTAGATATAAGTCAAATTTATGAGGAAATCTGAAGTAAAGAAGGTCGAATTTCAAGGGAGGATGAAGTATTTTGGTGATGTGTTCTAAGGTATGTTATTTACAGGTCATCTTACCATTTTCACTATAAATTTGTTTCTAGAATGATTCAGATGGTGACATTTGGAGGTTATTGAGAAGACATATCTAGGTACCTGTGGTAAACATTTCAACTCTTTATTCACTACAATTTTGGAGATACACTCTATGGAATATAGGGTTTTTGACTAGTCCTGAATCTAGTCATAAACAAGTGTTCCAGGTAAAACAGTGATAATTTCTTCATAGAGAATCCAAATGAAGTGAGACTAATTGAATTGGAAAGAGTATGGGTTGTAGTTTCCTATGTATGAATTTTAGAATCTGATGTTAAATATTGAGCATGGGGCATGTTGTACAAGTTATATTTCCTGAATAAACTAGAATTGAATAAGTTCTACCATTTTCTCTATAACTTCTTTTCTGGGACGATTCAAGGAGTGAAACTTGCAGGAGTTTTAGAGAAAACATTGAGTAATATTATATTGAGGATTAAAATATTCCAAGAAGTAAAGAATTGCAAAAGTTGAAAAAGTCTCAGGAAGCATTATCTGGTTCTATGTGATGGTTGGTTGATGGTGATAATTTAATTTAAAAATTTATTATCTCATATATTATTGGGTGGAAGGTTTGGTCCTAAAGTCTACACCTGGCTGCTAAAGGTAAAATCTAGGACACCTCAAGTTTTGGGATGATTATTCTTTTGATAATTTGGTTTTTTGGGTCAGTTAGAGGGTTGGTTTTACCAAGATAGAAGCATATTTGGGTTGGAAAAAAGATATGGATGAGGGTCCTCCTTGTCTGGTGGCACACTAATGATAGACAAGTGAAATAATAGAAGGCAAAGGGAAAAAACAAATTACTTAATGAATAATCCGCTACAAGAAGTTCAATACTTAAAATATCATTTCAATACATTAAACATGTATCAAAAACGCAATTTCTCCCATAGGTTGCAATAAAAAAAAAATCTTCACCAAGCATTAGATGTTTTCACAGGTTTCATATCAATAAATACAAGTTATACAATAGCTGAAGGAAATGAAATGTACTTTGCACAAATCAAAACTGCATTCAAGATAAGATAAAAACACATGAATATTTGAACAAAACATTGTCATCAAGAGTATATTCACAAGGTAGAGAGCTTTAATACATGCATAGAATGGGTCCAACTAGTCTGATGTCTTTCTATCCTTTCCCAAAAATCGAACCCTTAAAACATACAGAAACTGCATATTTATCAGAGTTGCAGAGGCTCTCGTTCGTCTGTGACTGAGAATTAACTCTACATTAATAATTGTAGAATGACTAATTAACTTGACTAAAACACTACTGGATTACATCAATGTATAATTCACACTTGAATTAATAACAAAGAGTGGTTCTTATCACACATATAAGACCACTTATTATGATTTAAAATAAACAAAGTCTTGAACTGAATAATTGAAAACTGACACTAGCGATGAAACTGGACTGATATGAGTGCTGGAATGAACTCAGACTGTGACAGAAACTGATTCAAAGTGACATGGTTGATTTCTGCATTGATCATGGTGTGCACGCACACTGTAGGAGGCCACTGAAGACAACTGGATGTGCAACGTGAAAATCTCCGTGAGTGATGTGGTGACCTAACATCACATAAGAACATGATTGTGGAAGTTGTTGAGGGTGGTTTGGATCCACACTTCTCTGAATCTTGCAATCCACCACCAACTGCCACATACCTCATAAGATATACCATCGTTTCAATTGCGAGACCGCTCAAGGATGTTAACGTTTGGGAATTTTTCATCCCCGTAACGAAGTGTGGTCGTCGATCTTCTCACAATCTGTGGTTTGGGTGACCCTGCTACTTTAGCGCCCCTACTATAGTTATATATGTCTTCCATGTTTCCTATAGTATGAGTGCCATGTGTCTCAAGTGAATGAGTTCCATGTGTCTCTGGGGCTTCAGGCCTCGGGAGTTTATAAATTTTGTGCTTGGAAATATCTCGTAGTAGTACGAGCCTAGTTGACGTGGCAAGATCTTGGAACTTCGGGACTTCAAGATTCAGGATCTCAGAATGTAAAGCATGGAAAAATCTCGAAGTAGTATGGGCCCAATGGACATGGAAATCTCTCGGGACGTCAATACTTCAGGCTTCGGGAGCTCAAAATGTAAAGCATGGAAAACTCCTGAAGTAGTACAAGCCCGTTGATATTCCTTTCTTACCTACTACAAATATCAATGGTTCTTGTTGATTTGAGATCAACAATCCATAATTACTTTGGGAGTTCAGGATTTGGGCCTTTTCAACGCATAATTCTTACAATCCTCCGAAGTGTCGTATCTCCGAAGTGAGAGATCTACCTCCACGTGTCCTCTTTTTTTGGATGGTCGAGATTCACTTAGGGAGTTCAAGCTTCAGACATTTTCAATGCATAGTTCTTACAATCCTTCAAAGTGTTGTATCTCTGAAGTGAGAGATATGCCTCCATGTGTCCTCTTTTTTTGGGCGACTGAGTTTCACTTCAAGATTTCGAGCTTCAAGAGTTTTCTTCTTCTTGCTCGCGGAATCCTCTGAAGTGCCATATTTCTGAAGTTTTAGATATGCATGCACGTGGCCTCTTGATTTGGACGACCGAGATTTACTTCAGAACTTTGGGTAATTCTTTCTCTAGTGCTTCTCTCTGCAAACCTTCCGGATTTCTAAGTCTCTGAAGTGAGAGATTTGGCACCACATGTTCTTGTTGATGGACGGTCCAGATGAAATCTCAGCTTCAGGCCTTTGAGATTCCTTTACTCACTCAACTTCTGCTTGTTTCCTCCCGGAGTATGAGATCACCTCACACGTGTACCTTTCTTGAATATCAATGACCACGAGCGATTGCGAAGACTCAACTTGCTCACTCTTTAATTTCCTTCCCGATCTCTGCAATGTGATGATGCTCGTAGCGGGATCAATATGCACCGTTGATCTATTGATCTAGAAAGATCAATGAGCCTGAGATATTGCGAGCTCACAACTTGCAGAAACCTTAATTTTCTTCACGATCCCCGCAATGCCTCCCCACCATCGATATCTCTCCAATGAGATCTCATGGTCATGACTTAATCTTGTTTGATATGACGGCTGAAAATTGAACTCGTTTTTTTTCTAGTATTTCAAGCCCGAAATGGACTTCTCTGAATGATGCATTTTTTCTCATGGTTTCTTACTATGCATACAAAGGAATTGGAAGACCTGGATGTCTCATGCGCATAGGAAAGTCTTGGTGGGCCCGTTGCATGTTCAATTAGTGGAAAACATGATGAAAAGTATTTCAAACTCAAACCAATCATGCAATTATCTTTCAAGGAAAATAGAAATAATTCGGCACAAGGAATGATTCAAACAATCCAATAACGAAAAACAGGTCATTGAATAGATAGGAAATCGACTTTATCAACCAGAAGAGAAATAATTCAATAAAGGCATAGGGAAATGAGAGAGGAGAGGTAGGGGTGAAGACCTAGGTTACAACATTGGCTCCAATCGGGGATAACACTTCCCTGCGAGGTGCTAAGAACAACAGATCACTGCCTTTGAATTTAATAACTTTCCCCTAGCTCCCTTTTCTTACCTATGTTCTATCTACCATCCATACATCTCTGAAAATTAACGTTGAAGCTAACCCCCAATGCCTTTTTTGGGCTATGGAGGCTTTATTGAAACTTGAAACTGTAGTTAAACCCCAGTGCCTTTGTTGGGATATGGAGTCTTTATTCGCATACAACTAACTAATCAAATGAAAAAACAAAAGGAAAACATCTATGGTACAAGAGGAACCTTCCCTCATCCTTAAACAAAATAGTGTTTCAGGAAGCACCCATTTACTGGCCTCCGAAGATCTTTGTATCGTCGAGATTATGCAAGATAAATGTGTTATTTTCTAGAACCTCAACCACTTTAATGTTGGGTATGTGTTATATTATTTGCACGATGGCTTTTTGGCACATGGTTTCTTTGTCGATGGTTTTCTATTTTTGGTTAAGGAATTAGGGCTATTGACTAATCCAGGTCATTGGGTTAGGGTTTTGGATGTCATTGGCTCATATATGTATATTGTATTTTAAACAATGTAACACAATGAATAAATATAGAATATGTTGGTTTTCCCGGTTTGGGTTTCCAGGGGAAAAATCTCTCTGTAATGTTTGTATTTGCCATTGTATATTTTTTGTTCTTTTACTCAAAATATGTTTGCAGTAAATATTGAACAAGGTTAAAATCTACACTTAAAAGGGCCAAACCAGAGGTTATCGAACTTATCATGCTTGGACTTGTCATCCCTTCTGACATCCCACCTTAAGACTAGGCCACCTTCTTGAAATATATTCTTCTTGGTTTTCTTGTCAAAGGATGTTTTGATCTTGTTTTGGTATGCTTTGGTCCTTTTATCCAGTGCTTCTCTCCTTTTTTGAACCTCTATAATCGGAAATATTCTCCTTTGGATTTCATTTGGCTCCTCAATCTCTTCTTGCAAGAATTTTAGGACCGATATACCAATTTGGGTGGGAAAAACAACGTCTGCACCATAGACAAGATGAAAGGGCGAGGTTCCCAAGGACTTATTGGTGTTGATTCTGTCAGCCCAAAAAGCATACTTGAGATTAGAGTCCCATGATTTCTTGTTTTCGGTCAACAACTTCTTGATAATCCTGATGAGAATTTTGTTTGATGACTTTGCCAGACCATTCCCCTAAGGGTAATAGGGCGTGGAATGTGTCAAGGAAATGTTATGACTGCCACATAATTCAATCATGGATTTGGATTTGAATGATTAGGAATTGTCTATTACAAGCTTTTTGGGGCAACTAAATCTGGAAAAAATATTGGTTTCCAAGAAATTCATGATCACCTTGTCAGTGGCATTCCTGGTGGGCACAACCTCATTCCACATGGTGAAATAGTCAGCAGGAATGAGAATCTCTTTGAAAATGCTACTAGGAACAAAGGTTGTTATGATAGACTATAACACATATACCCTGAAGGCCTTGGGTGCTTTGACCATTGCATAAGCCTTATTTTCTAATATATCATACTTTTGCTCAGCATCTCAGGGAGCTTTGCTAAAAACGGTTATGGGTTTTTCATGCCCTTCTCCATTCTTTTGCAGTAGTACAACAGTAATGGTCTCCTCGAAAGAAAAAGAAAAAATGAAGAAATCCTTGGTATAGTCAGGGCTTCCTAATACAGGAGATTCAACTAAAGCCTGCTTGATCCTTTGGAATGTTGATTTTTCCTCTAGCGACCAATTTATCACAACATATTTCTTCAACATGTTAGTGATAGGCTTCAGGATTTCAGCGCAATTTGGCACACAGTTTCTTAGGAAGTTTATATTTCCAATGAAAGATTGGATAACCCTTTTATTTCTGGGGATTTCTATCTCTTGAATGGCATCGACTCACTTGAGATCAATTTTAATACCTCCTACTGATATAATGTGGACCAGGAGCTTCCCTTATGGCATGGAAAAGTGAGACTTCCTAGGATTTAGAGATATTATGTATCTCCTGCATTTCAAGAAAACCTGCTCCAGATGCTGCAAATGTTCATCATCAGACTTGGAGAAAATGGTGATGTCATCCAAATATATAACCATAAATTTTTATTTTTCCCCCATGAAAGCTATGTCCATGGCCCTCTGAAAAGTGGCCCCTACGTTCATCAGCTCAAAAGGCATCTTGTCATACATGAATGTTCCCCATGGGACGGTGAATGTTGTTTTTTCTTTGTCCTCTTCACACACCGCTATCTGGTTATAGCCAGAGTATCCATCTAACAAGGAAATCCTTTGAGCACTTACCACCCTCTATAAAATATGATCCATCTTGGGGAGGGGGTAATTGTCTTTTAGTGAACACTTGTTGAGATTTCGGAAATCAACACACAAGCATATCTCCGTGTTTTTCTTTCTCACAAGTACTAAGTTGACCACCCAATTTGAGTACCTAAATGGTACAATAATCTTTGCATCCATCATTGTTTTCATCTCTTTCTCTATTATAGACATCAGCATGGGATTAAATTGTCGAAGCTTCTGTCTGAATGGCTTCGAGCCAGCCTTCAGAGGTATATTGTGTTGGATGATGTCAGTGTCAAATGTCTTTAAATCCTCATACGACCAAGCGAAAGTATCAACAAACTTTTTGATGAGACTGAAATACATGTCCCTTTGTTTCTCATCTAATGCTTTAGATAGCTTGATGATCCTAGGATTCTCAGTGGTTCCAATATTGTAATCTGTTATCTCTTCTTCTTAATTCTTCATGGAAGCTTCTCTGGAAACGTCATTATTGTCAAACAACCTCTCTGGTGGAACTAGTCCTCTTGGAATGTGATTGGTTTTCAACTCCACAATATCGTGGCCAGCTACTGCGTTTAGCAGATGAGATGTTTGTTGATTTTCTAATTCATTAGTTTCACCCTCTTGGATTTCTCGGTTGATTGAGATGTTGGATAATTCTTCAATGGTCTGTAGAAACCTATGCAGCTCTAAATCATCGCTAAAGACTTGCCAATGATATATGTTGTCTGGTATGGTTGTCCTATGTCTGATTTCCATCTGATATTTAATATTTGGACCAAGGGGAGATCTAAAAGTGTTGGTATCCAAGGTCAGAGAATCTTCCTTCTGATTCTCCTCTCTAGGGATGAAGGATATATTAAATGCTAGAAAGAAATTGTCGATCAAGTCCCATACCCCATTTCTATATTGCTTGAGCCTTTGTTGTTTAGCTTGATAGATGTTCTTAAATTTATTGATGATTAAGACAGAATCACCAAAAACTTCCAAACAACCAATGGCCATGTCTTTGGCAACCCTCAATCCCAACACCAGAGCTTATTGTTAGTAGTTTCAAACTCTAGCTTATAAGAGAGTGTTATTACCTCTTATGAAGGGGAAATGAGGAGTATACCTGCCCCGAATCCTTCCTTTGATGAACATCCATAGAAATACATATTCCATACTTTGTCTTGTTGATCTGTTAGTGGTTGATATTTGCATTGGCTAACTGATATTTCCTGTTCATCAATATTTAAATGAAAAACAGATGATTTGATCTCATTCTCAACAGCATAAATTGGGCGATTGCTTGGGTTCTGATGGTCACTGATGATGTAGGATAACCTTACATATTTGTATAGCCTCCTATGTTCCCCTTCGAATACAGGGATGGTAGCGTAAGTGAGGTCCATTTGTAATGATCCTCCAACCTTCTTATCCCAAGTTCTAGGTAAGAGCATACCAAATTTTGGGGGAATGTCAGCCACAACAATGTTCATCACTACACTCTTCATGGGTAATTGTTCCAAAGAAACCACCATATCCTTTTTCAGTCCCAAACATTTTACTTTCTTAGAATCAAAGGAGTACAAGTCATGGTATGGTTTTGTGATCTATAGACCTAGTTCTTCCATAACAACTTTGGGCATAACATTGTGCGAGGCTCCTGAGTCCATAAGACAGTTATGCAGGATCTTATCATGGACATTTAAAGATATATAGAATGGTGGAGAAGAATCATATCCATACTCAATGTGTGGACCCACAGTAATGGTTGGGTTCTCATCCTACAGACTAATTGATGCAGGAGCATCGAACAAATCCAAGGCATGCGCCTAGCCAAAGAAACAGTTGGGCGTGCGGATGAAGAAAAGGGGCAGGTTTTTATGAACACCGTTTTGAATTTGAAACCAAAAGAATTTATGTAATAGTTAGGAGGAGCGTACTTTCATTTATGTTTTGAAGATAGGAATAGATATGGAGAGATTACTCTCATCTATCATATGTAATAGGCATTTAAGTCTGTTTAATGTAAAGTAGGTAGATTGGAATTAAGAGATTAGACAGTTTAGAAGTGTAGGAGGGAAAATGGATATAGACACCCTCACTCTTGTATTATTGTATCTTTGTAACATTATCAACATTGAGAGCTGTAGCAGAGAGTTGTAGAGAAGAACCCATGTACAGAAGCAATTGAGTTAATATATGAATCCTTGACTCAACTTTCATGGTGTTATGATGCTTACAGTTTACCTTTGTTGAATCGTATGTTTACAGTTGTTTTACTCTCTCTGCTTATGCATTTGTTTCAATGATGTGTTGAATGTGTGATTTCATGTTAATTATATGAAGTCTGAGAGAGAAGGAGAATGAGTTTCAATTGTTTCTCTTCCTGAGAGATCCTACAAGGAGTGCAGTGAAAAGTCCGCAAGGTGTGCGTTGACAAGAGTCTGAGTTTTATCTCAAAAAGCTCAAGAGAGATACCATTGTTCTCATACTAGCAGAAGTGCAGGCAAAGCACAAAGTCGTGCAAGGTGTGCGCAGGCTGGTTGAAACCTTATAATTTATCAACTAAGGGAAAAGTTGAAGGAACACTGTTGCAAAGAGTGCACAGGGTCAAAGACTCAAATAACCAGGAGTTATTTGAAAGTTTTCCACAAGGAGTGCGAGCAGGAACCTTTTGGAAGCCTTGAGTTTGGAAGTGAAAGCTCAGGAGGGTTAGTATCTTTGAAAAGTTCAAAGGGAGACGAGGATTGAAGCCATCGTATAAAAGTTAAGTTCAAAAGGAGAAAATTCAGTCATTTGGGCAGAAGTCATTGAAGCGTAAATCGAGCGGTCAGAATTCTCTGTGGAGAACTCGTGAAGTTGTGAGGACCGTAGGATCCAGTGAATTTGCAAGGTGGTTAGGAGTTGGAAGAACTCACCACCCTAGCATTAAGAATCAACGTGATCCATTTATCTCATCTCAACCCACGTCATTGGATCATATCGCGAACTCAGGGTTCTGGAATTTGGAGGCCAGACCAAATTTCTTGGTTTGCGCGAAGTTTTGAGTTGCGAGGAATAGGGAAGGAAATCCAAACCGTTGGATCTGAGCTATGGGAGGACCGTCGGATCAGAACTTCCAACAGGTATCACTTCTAGAGAGTTCGGTGTTTGAAAGAAACTCTTTTTGACTACAAAAGTCATGAACTTGCGAGTTTCGAGGGCTCATGTAACACGTGGCACATCCACTTGGTGGGAACCGTGTGGTTGACAGGTGGCGTGACAATAAAACACCCGAAGAGAGGTAGAAGTGGTGATAGGTGGTGGACATGTGTCATTTGAAAAGGGTCAAACCATCATTGACTTATCGTGAGTCATGGATTTGCAAGGGAGGAGCAGGAGGAATCAACACTTCAACTCGCGAAGTTGCGAGTTGCAAGAGGCACTAGAGTTAGGCTCTAGATGGTGGTCGCTTGAAGAAGCACTAATGATAAGGGAGGTATACCCATATCGTCATCTTGGGTATCGAGAGTTTGGAAAAGAGGAGTTGAGGGTCTTCGACACACGAACTCACGAATTGCGAGTTGCAAAAGGCACTTGCGCCAAGGCCCAGTTGTGGTCATGTGAGGGTGAAGCTTGCGCCTAGTGCTTGTTCAAACAGGTGGGGTTTTTGAAGGACCTGTGGATCGAATTCGTTGAAGGTTTCAGCAAGGAACCAAAGGAGCCGCTTCAGCTAAAGGAGATTAGAACGATCCTGTGTGGATCTCGGCCCGAGGGTTGGGGGTCTGTGTCAATTTGGTATCAGAGCCTAGGACAATTTATTTTCTTTGTGTAGTAGAGAGAAGGGATAAATTCTATATCCATGCCACCGAGAATAAGAGACAGGCCAATGCCTGATCCAGCAGTAGAAATATAAATGCACGAGTTACGTGCTAGGCTTGATGCCATGGAGACAACACAAAGGTGCATAGTTGACGTTGGGGATATCAGCGAAGCTGAAAGTGAAAATGAAGCTAGAAACGAAGGAGAAGAAGTAGCAGTCGAAGACACTACAGACGAATGCCTATTCAGGGTTGTTGCAAGGATAGGTGCTAGATAAAAAATGGAGATTCCCATGTATGAGGGAAACTTGGATGTTGAAGAGATTCTAGACTGGATTAGAGCTCTGGATAAATAATTCGACTATGAGGATGTTGAGGAAGACAATAAAGTCAAGCATGTCGTCACTAGACTTAAAGGGCATGCAGCACTATGGTGGGATGAAATGCAGGCTGATAGACACTGCAAGGGCAAGCAAAAAATCAAAATCTAGGATAGAATGGTTGCAAAGATGAAATCCAAATTTATACCCAAGGATTATCAAATCACTCTATTTTGGAGGATGCAGAATTTGAGACAGAAGCTGATGTCAGTAAAGGAATACACTGAAGAATTATACAGGATAAACATCAAGGCAGGTCATCGGGAAGGCGATGATGAAAAGGTTGCCAGGTACATGAATGGTCTACGATATGACATTCAAGATGAGATGAGCATGATGACCATTCAAACTGTGGAAGATGCTTACCAGATGGCTCTGAAAGCAGAAGAGAAGCTGAGCTGGAAGAAAGGTCAAAGAGGTCGAGGTAGAATTCAAGCCAGAGGCAAAACAATTGCCCAAGACAGAACTAAGAAAACTAAGGAAGAGGGAAAGAAACCTCAAACTCAACATGAGAGAGGAGGAATCTCATAGAGAGGGCAGTATGTTGATAGGAATAGTTTTCCTTGAGCTAGAGGAAGAGGAATAGGAAGAGGCGGTGAAGTAAAATGCTTTGTCTATGGGAAAATCGGACATAAATCCTATGAGTGTCTAGATAAGAAGAAAGATGGTCGTGAAACTCACATTGTCGAAGCTCAAGGATGGAATGTTGAGGCAAAAGACGCTGAGGGCGGAAGATCCTGGATGATGAGGAAAGTTCTCTTGAAGCTAGAGAAGGAGGCAGAGAACCCAACCCAAAGAAACAGTCTGTTGACTGCTTGCAAAACTAAAGACAGAGTATGCAAAGTCATAGTGGATAGCGGTAGCACAGAGAATCTCATATCTACAGATATGGTAGAAAAACTATAGCTGGAGACTGTTGTACATCCAAGCCCATACAAAGTTTCGTGGCTACAAAAAGGACATCAGGTAAATGTCACTAAACAGTGTTTCGTTGAATTTAAAATAGGAGGATATAAAGATGAAATATTATGTGATGTCATTCCCATGGATGTTTGTCATCTATTG
>SNQJ01S0136746.1:0-11235 GCA_010110895.2 Picea sitchensis
TGTGTATATGCTTGCAAGTTCAATACATAACCAAAAAAACAAAGGAAGCAATGGAAAGGGAATCACTATATACCCTAGCTCCCAACTTTCTACATGGCCGACTATGCTAGAATTTATTCTATTTTGAAATATGTATAATCTTAAAATGGTTGTTGTGTAACTTTATCTATTAGTTTTACACAGCAGTGTTTTTTGTTTTGGTGGAAAATAAATCTCCATTGTTGAAAAAAATGGATTTGTGTATAACAATGAAAACGAACAAGCTAAATACATGGATAGCATAAAAAACAAACAAATGCCAAAATGATTGATAGACAACGCCGCAAAGAGATGAAGATGATTTTTTCAGCGTTGAGATCTTTGCTTTCTTGGATCCACTGCGTAGCGGTAAAAACTTGGATCCACAATGCACAAGGAAACTGTACGCAATGCAGTGAAAAAATATTGCACGCCACAAGCTTAGTCACTGAACTCTAAGGACTTGTCGTGTAGTTCACAGACTACACGAAATGATGTGCGTTGTAATATAAAATGCTTTAAAGAACAATTTATAAATGTAGAATAACAAAATGCTATGCTTAGAACATAAACTCATAAATACAAATTGCTTGATATTAATAAACTTTAGCGCATTGCACACAAATACAGAATACAATGACTAAGATGAGTTTCGGCTCCAGTGACTTCTTATATTAAATTTACAGAGATAGATCTTGTGCTCAGACTTCTTCAACTCCTCAGCTGCTATTGTTAATCTTCTACCTCTCTGCTTGTTCTTTGTATTACTCTTCTGCTAACTAAAGACTCAGACTTAAATAGACTCCAACTGAGACTTCCTACATAAGGTAATACTGACTCAACATTAAAGACTACCATTAATTCAATTGACTCTTCAACCACTTAACTGAATTCGAGAAAAGATAAAGATCAACTCCATTTATAGTTTTCTGATTGCCGAATGACTTTTGAGTAAATGTGTGACTTTACACTTGCAGTATGTCACACTGGCTGACTGAAAATTCAACTACTGATAGATTGAATCAAAAACAAATCGGTGGAGACGTGAAGATCTCATCAACTTGTAATTACTATTTCCAACATTCCCCCTTAATTATAAGTAGGTGGGATTACAAAAATTTTCATCAAAATTTTGAATTGAGTTTTACTGTCACTCATCTATTACTGCACAGACTCCCAGACTATTGCGCAGATGTTGAAATCCATCTCTTACTAAAGCCTTTGTGAAAATTTATGTGAATTGTTCTTTTGACTTGCAAAATTATAAATAGATCTCTTTGTTATTCACCAATTCTATGATAAAGTGATATCGTGTATCAATGTGCTTAGTTTTCTTGTGAAACACATAATTCTTTGATAACATGATGGTTGCATTATTGTCACATAATACTTTTGTTGGTTCATGTTGTTCCTGCAACAAATATTTTAACATTCTTCTCATCCAAAGTGCTTGACAAATTGCGCTTGTAACTGCGACGTACTCTGCTTCTGCTGAAGAAAGAGTCAGTATGGGTTGTTTCCTTGATGCCCATGATACCATACCTATTCCAAAATGAATGTGTACCTAGAGGTACTTTTCCTATCGTCTATGTTTCCTCCACAATCACTGTCAGTGTAACCAATGAGTCTGAAATCTTCTGAACTGGATTACTTAACGCAAAAATCTATTGTTCCATTCACATATCTCATGATTCTCTTTCCTTACTTCCAATGTGATTCTTTTGGAGCTTCCATGCATCTTGAAATTAGGCTCACTCCATACATAATATCAGGTCTTGTTACTGTGAGATACATAAAACTTCCTACCAGTCTTTCCAATAGTGTGGGATCCACCTTGGATCCTTTGTGATCCTTGATTAACTTTAATCATGTTATGATAGGTGTTGGTGCTTCTATTGAATTCATCATACTGAATATTTTCAATATTTCATGCACATACTTAGACTGTGAGATAAATACACCAGTTTTGGACTGGTGTACTTCTATTCCCAAAAAATATCTCATAAGCCCTAAATCAGTTATTTCAAATTCATCCTTCATGACTGACTGGAATTTTTCTATGCCAAATTCACCCGTAAATATCAAATCATCCACATATAGACAAACAATTAGCATATTACCTTGATGATTTTATTTGATGTACAATGTTGGCTCATTTTCACTTCTATGAAATGCATTCTGTGTGAGATATAAATCTATGCAACTATACCAAGATCTGGGAGCTTGCTTTAATCCATACAATGCTTTCTTCAATATGTACACCTTGTCTTCTTGTCCTGGAACCTCATAAATTTGTGGTTGTTTGAAATATATTTCTTCTTCTAGTTTTCCATTAAAAAATGATGACTTTACATCCATATGATAAATGTTACACTTGTACTGAGAGACAATGGCTAACACAGTTCTTACTGTGTCCATGCATGCAACTGGTGCAAATGTTTCATTGAAATCAATTCCAGGTTGTTGTGTAAAAGCTCTTGCAACTAATCTTTCCTTGTAATTATGTACATTTCCTTTTGGATCTTGCTTGGTTTTATAAATCCACTTGACACTTATTACATTCTTGTCTTCAGGTACATCTACCAATTTCCATGTCTAATTATTCTCTATGCATCTGATTTCTTCATCCATGGCTTATGCCCATATATATTCTTTGAATGCTTCTTCAAAAGTTAATGGATCATCTATTTGTGAAAACATAGAAAAAACTGAAAAATGAATTTGTTGCACATGATTCTTTTATTTCTTGGTAACACACATTCTAAAGTTGGATCTAGATATGTATCACTGCTCAGACTATTTGTTGGTGTTTGTTTCTCTCTAGGTGTAGACTGCACACCTGTTGTTCTTACTGGAGTGTTCTGCACTGTGATTTGCGTCGCAATGCCAGGTGTAGAAGGGAATGTGCACTGACATGTGAATGGTGTTTGAAACACCTCTTCTTCTTCTTTTGTTTCAACATGCCCTATTGCATCAATAATTTTCACCGCATTTGTTATGGTTCCATCCCATGCTTCGTTCTCCATGAACTAAACATCGCAAATGATTATGACTTTTCTTGTGACAAGGTCATGTACCTTGTAACCTTTTGTGTCTTCAGAATACCCAACAAATATACATTTCTTTCCTTTGTTGTACAACCTCCTTATCATCTCATCTGGAATATGTATCTATGCGATGCAACCAAAAAAATTTAAATGCACCACATTATGCTTCAATCTTGTCCAGTTTTTTTGAGGAACTCTATTATTCACACTATTTGTCGGACATCTCTTCAATATGTATACTACAGTTTCTATTGCCTCAGACCAATACTAATTTGACAAACGTTTGGCTACCAACATATTGTGTGTCATTTCCATGATGGTTCTGTTCTTTCTTTCTGTAACACTATTATGTTGTGGTGTGTATCGCACGGTAAATTTCTTGTAGATGCCATGAAATTTACAAAATTTATGAAATTCTCTTGAAATATATTCTCCTCCTCTTTCAGTTCTTATGCACAGATGTAATAACCACTTTGCTTCTCCACAAGTGATTTAAATTGCTGAAAACAACCCAATGCGTCAGATTTATGCTTTAGGAAATAAATCCATGTCTTTCTTGGGAAATGATCAATGAAGGTTAGAAAATATGCACTGCCTCCTATATATCGAGATTTCATTGGTCCACAAATGTATGAATGTACTATTTCCAGTGGAGATTTTTCTCTATAAGACTTTCCAACTAGAAATCATTCTATGTGTTGCTTGCCATATATGCAACCTTCACATATCCTTTTTGTTTTTTCAATCAATGGCAAATCTTTTACCATATCTTTTGTGTGTACCAGATTTATACCTCCAAAATTCAAATGTCTAAATCTGAAATTCCATCACCAAGAATCATCATGTATTTCAGATTGGAGTGTTTCCTGCATTTGTGTGCCATTTTCTCCTTTCTTGATACCGCATGCACTATTTTCCTCATTAGAACTGTGCCCACTTTCTACTGTAAATGCAGTGTCTAATTGTGAACTTTTTCCTTTACCAATAGCTAGCGTTGTATTCTTCTTCTTGGTTCGCTTAAAAGTCAATGGGAACATCATGTTACTTGTCATCTTGATTTTTTCAATAAGTTGATTTCTTGGTCATTTGTCCATAATCACACAGTGATTATCTTCCATGTAGATTTTGTATCATTTTTGTAACAATTGTCCTGTGCTCATTAGATTATGCTTCAAATCATAAACATAATGTACATTAGGCATACATTTATGTTCTCCTTGCTTTGTTAAAATGTTTATACTGCCTTTTCCTAAGACAATGAATTGGATATATGTTCCAAGTGTAACCTTGGTTTGGACTGACTTATCCAAACTAGAAAATAGTTCTATTTTTTCTTTCATGTGGTTACTGCAGCCTGAATCTAAGTACTATATGTCACATGGACTTTCTTGAGCAACATTTCATTCAATTGGTGATACTATATTAGGCATTTCTACAACACATGCCATAAACATAAGGTGAGTTTGATTATTTTCATTGTTTGACTGATCTTGAGTTTGTTTGTTCTGATTATACTGTCTCTTCCTGCACTCATATGCATAATGTCCATAGTTTTTACAGTAATGGAATTGAACCTTTGACTTGTCACTTATCTAGTCACTTGAATGACTGGTACTTGGGTTTTGACCTCTTCTACCAGTATTTCCAGGACTGCTACTGCATCCACCTCTGACATAACTTCTTCCTCTGCCTTTAGATTTATCTCTCCCTCTTCCTCTTCCACAACTTATATATGACTGCGAGGAAAATGCATTCTCTAATGACATATTTGACCTGCTCAATCTGTGTTCATGATTAATGAAGGAAGCTTTCAGTTCATCTAGGTTAAACTGACTCAAGTCTTTTCTCTCTTCTAGACTCACAACAAGGGTATCAAATTTAGAAGGAAGACTCCTAAGTACCTTCTCAATAAATTTTATGTCTTTAATGGTTTCACCATGAGACTTAATCTGATTTATCAATCCAATGACATGGGTGTAGAATGAATCTACTATATCTTTATATTTCATTGACAGAGTTTCAAAATCTCTTCTCAGAATTTGTAGTCTTGAAGTCTTTACTTTGTCCATACCTTGATAAGAGGTTTTTAATATGTCCCATGCCTCCTTGGCTTGCTTTGTTGATGCAACTCTTGGAAGTATGCTCTCATGCTTGGCTTGATGTATGTAAAACAATGTATTTCCATCCTTTTTTCTTTGATTTTTCATGACATCCTTCTCAGCTTGTGTGTAAGGCATGTGCATACAGAGACTCATAAAAATAAAAATAGATATACAAATTCTATCTTATTTACTTCTTTATTTACTGTTCTAACATAATAATAATGTTCAACATAATAATAATGTTCAGCGGAATAAAAATGAACAACATAATAATGAGCATGAGGTATTTACCTCAACCTGATGTTGAACCTCAACCTGATGGTGAGCCTGAAGCTGATGAATCCTTCCCAAACTAAATAACCTCCCAACCAACTAGGAACAACCTCTTCGACTCCCTATCCCCAGGAATCCTTATAGTTTCTTGGCCCCCTAGCCCAAAATTCCTAGCAACACGTGCCCTTGTGAGATTCCTCAAGAAAAATGTGAGAAGAGTCCTGAAACAAAATGTGAGAAAAACTGATGTAGCCCAAGCTATTTCCTCCCTTCTCCTTCTCCCTCTCAAAATTTCTCAACTTCCCATAAATCAAAATATCACTCAACCCAAAAGAGATCCCCTTCCTGAGTCCTATCCCCCCCTTATCTTCCTTCTCCCCCACTTATCCAACCTCCTTCCCCTCATTAATCACTCAACCACCTAATCCCTCCCATAAATTGGTTCAACTACCAATAACAATTATATTATAATAAAATCTTCATAAAATCTATTTTAATAATTCATTAAACTAAAATTTATTATTCATGATAATTAAAGAATTAATTAGGGTTGCTACATACACCCAGCCTTCAAGAAACTTCGTCCCGAAGTTAGAGTAATTTACAATGCAAGGGAAATGACACATGGTTCATACATTCATATCCAATAAACAACATTATCAGTAACCAATAAAAAGAAAACTTATACATACTAGTGTACATGTGCAAGAAATGCATGTGTATCTAGCACATACAAGTCTCGCGCATGTACTAATGACAATAATTATCACACATATAGAAATTCTTGTATGCGTACAATCCAATCAAAAAGACTATTCATTTTATAAAAGATAATAAACCAATTAAAATGTTTGCAAAATCACTGAATTACAATAATTTAGCTCAACAATGTTCATTTAGACAATTGTAGTTCAGTTAAACAATTATAAATATAAATATTTACATATTCTCTTTTCAAAAAGGGAAAACGGTAAATTCTACTACAAGGAAAATCCCCATACCCTCTCAACTATTTATATTCATCCTTCCTCCCTAAATTACTTCTGTCTTACACCCCTATCCTTCCTCTGTTGGACTATCGTGGAGCGTCAACTATATTGACCTAACTCGAAATAGAACCCGTAAGCGAAAGTGTCACTATCTTGACCTAGATTCCCTCGCAGGCAACTAACAATCATCATCACACATCTAGGGGAGCGTGAGCTAACACCGTCCTCCCATGACTCTAGTTTTTAGAGGATACACGGTGGTAAATTCCTCCACCCCTCCTAATAGGACTAGGGTCCACACCCTACCATGGAATATACAATGGCACTGTGTTGCTAGGATTTTTTTCATCGTATATTCAGTTTTAGGAAGTCTCACCATCTGAAAACCTGCACTGGTTCACATATCATAGCAATGCATTTGAACCAACACAGTTTCACATACAAAGATTCATACCATATTTTCTCTTGGTCAGTGTTCATGACATCCACTTTTATTACCATTATCCTTTGGCTATTTGTTGGTAGTTCCAGGCAGGATGGGTGACTGACTATCTTACTCCGGTTTTGAAATATTTTTAAGGAGGGTTCTGGGTGATGAATTTACAGTAGTCATGGAATTTTATTGACAGTTTTTGTTATGCGTAAATAGCGTGCGTAGAAGCATACTTATTATTGTTTTCTTGAAGGTTACCGAGATTGGGTTAAATTTTATTCGGGAAGAAGTTTAATTAATGGGTGTTATGAATGGGAGATCCTAATATACTATGTAATGATTAAAGTATGAAGGAGGCACCGACACTGAATTATGTTTTCTTTAATTCTGGCATGAGGTATAATGATAATGTAATAACAATAATAAGTGGAGAAGAGGCATGAATCCTGGGAGATGTTTGTTTTATTCTTGTATGCATGGGAGTACTAAATCTCCGGTTAATTTCGTTGATGTGTTGTTAATTTGGAATTAGATTACTTTTGCACTACAAATTATAGTCGATGGGCAGTGGATGTAACCACTATTACAATTGCGCCCTTAAAATTATTGATGCCTAAATGATTATGCTTAGATTACTTGCGCGCAATGTAATGATGTTTTTTTTTATGTTTAATTCATTAATCAGATTATGTGATCACCTTGAATTAATACGGAAGTTGGTTTAATTTAGTAATTGGGATAATCACGCTCCTTGAAGTAAAGTAGATGTTTGATCTTGTGCACTGAATTTTAAATAAAGTTGATTAAATTGTGTATGAATAATGCAATGTATGGATGATTATGTAATTATTTTTCTTTTGTGCAGTGATTATTTATTGGTTGATGAATGATAAAGTTGTTTATACTTGTGCCCTTAGAATGATGTTGTCACATGATTGATTTATTTAACTATATCCTCTTGCACCTTGCGAAATAAATTCGATATCTTATGCACCTTGAATTGTTGATGTGTAAATGATTGATTAATTGAATAAATGCTCACGCACAGTATAACCAATAACTGATAATCGATTTGTGCCTTGGATTTCCTGTGATGTATGATGAGTTATGCACATGATTTCTTGTGTGTCATGTTAATGGTGGATTATGACTGATGGATTGTTGATTTGATGATCGTAGATGTTGTTGATTTAGCTAGTTGGTTGGATTGTTGTGTTAGTGGGATCTAGACACCTCCTTGTTCCTGAGAACAGTCACCTACCCTCAGACCTTAAATGGTTAAAATCAATTGGAACCTGGGCTTAAACGTTGCTTATGTGTCTTGGGGATCCCAACCTTGTAGGGTAGGTTGGGAGAGTAGTGATTTATATTATTTATCTGATTGAAGGTACGTAATTTGCTTCAAGCTTCAGAATGTGCTAATCTTCTATGCTAGTTATGTTTACGTGTCGCTATCCTTCGTTGACGCATTGATTGCGTTGTTATTTATTTCAATAATGAGTAGCGGGTGATACTGTTACTTTGTGTCGTTATTCATTTATGATGATGGTTGATTATATGTCCTTACTGAATTGTGGATGCATTAGTTGCAACGTGATTGTTTACGACGATGTGTTACGTGCAATTCGTTCATTATAATGTAGTCAATTTGTGTTGCTATGATTTTATTATTGACGGTTTTTTTCCCTAATACTTTTAAAAATATATATATTCTTATTGTAAATTGTTTTTTTAGTAATAGTTGGGTCGTTACAATTAAATATATATATATATATATATATATATATATAAAATAAGTTTTTATAACCAACTAAATAGATAATAGTTTTTTATTATTAATTAGTTTTAATATTGATAATAATTTTTTTTTCTTTTAACAAATAAGGATATAAAATTTATACTCCCATTCAAAATCAAATAGATTCATTTTCATAACATCATGTTTCTTAGATAAATTAGAAGATATAAAAAAAATAGAAAATGTAAACAAAATCTTATAAATATAAAATGTAAATATAAAAAATTAAGTGATAGATATAGACATCACATCAAAATAAATCATTTTTAATATTTTTATGATGATGATGTTTCAACTATTTCTAGTACATATATAATTATACTTTATTGCCTAATCAAGTGATGTGAACCTTGATGCTTATCTTGGATATGGCATTGGCATTTCCGTGAATCTTGATACGTATAATGTGAACCTTAATGCGTTATCTTTGATATGGCATTGGCATTTCCATTTCCATGTATAATATTGATATATATAATGTGAACGTTGATGCTTCTTATACATTAACCTTTTATATTTAAGATGTCTTCAATAAAGTATTTATACTTTTTATATGGAATTGCAATGTATAATATTAATATTATATATAGGGAAGTGATATTTATCAAATTAGTTTGATGCTAATGTGAATTTTCGAAAACTTTAACTTTTGATTTACTTATAATGAAAATAAGAAAATTGTTATAAAAAAATTATATAAATGAGAAAGAATTATATTTTTGTTAAATGCACAGATTAAGTAATTATTATGATTGTTTTTTATTATATTTTTTTAATTATTGATTTTTCTAAAACAAATTGTGGTTGTGGTTGAAAAGTTATTATTTTATGTTTTATGAATGAATGTTATTGTTTCTTTCATCTCAAATTATTAGGTAGGGACCTTTTACAACACAACATTTAGCATTAGAGAGATGTGCAATTACTTTAGTGCTCAATATGAAAATGACATGTAATGACATTTAAATAGAATATTAATAACAAAAAACTATTTCAATGTCAATCATAAATAAAATATTTCACTATAATATTTCAATATCAATTTTATATAAAATATCTATATATATTTATAAATATTTAAAAGTAAAAGCATTTATTATTTTATAAGGATATAAAATTTATACTCTCATTCAAAATCAAATAGATTCATTTTCATAACATCATGTTTCTTAGATAAATTAAAAGATATAAATAAAATCTTATAAATATAAAATGTAACTATAAAAAAATTAGAAGATGTAAACAAAAACTTATAAATATAAATGTAAATATAAAAAAATTAAGTGATAGATATAGTGTAATATACCAGATATAAAATGTATGCAGAACTAAATTAAAATGCTAGTAATGGAAGAATAACAACAATATAACCAGAACATTCACCACAAAAACACTGAAATGATATAAGAATAACAACAAAAATAACACTTTGAATCTGAAAGCAATGTTCACGGGCCTCTTCAAGGGGGCAACCTCCAGTTGAGCAGAGCTCTATTACAATAATATCCAAGCTAGGGTTCTCATACCCTCAACTTCTATTTATACTAAAAAGAAGCATCTAGAGGAAGATCCTTCTAGAAGCGGAAGCTTCTATTAGGTCTTCTTACATCCACCTTATTCTATTTTATTGAAAGGCATTATTAATATTGACCTTTATTACATCCAAATATATTGTTCCACCTATGTGTGGGTTAGGACCCTAACATGTCCTCCCCATTAAAAATAGCCTTCTCCTCAAGGCTTGAGATGAGGAAATTGTTGCAGAATGGTAGCTAGTTCCCAAGTGGCGTCTGCTGAAGTTATATCTTTCCACTATACTAGCACTTCCTTGATGGTTCTCTAACGTAGGCAATGCTCATGCTGGTCCAAAACTTCTTATGGTTGTAGCCAAATGGATCCTTCTTCATCTAACTATGGAAGGTTGGTTTGAATTTGGCACTTAGCTCCAATCACCTTCTTTAAGCATGAAACATGAAAAACAAGATGTAGCTTCAAATTGTTGGGCAAAGCTAATTGATAGGCGACTTGTCCCACATGCTTGAGTACGGTATAAGGACCATTAAATTTGGGCGCTAGCTTCTGACAATGCTACACCTTGAGAGGAGTTTGTTTGTAAGGTTGCATTCGAAGAAACACTTGATGCCCTTCTACAAATTGACGTTCAAAGTGAAATTGATCTGCTTGTTTCTTCATGCGATTATGTGCCATGACCAAATTCTCTTTGAGGGTATGGAGAATAGCCTCTCGAGATGTAAGTGTTAGGTCAACTGCCTGGACCTTCGAGGCACCTGGTAAGTATGAGAGAACTGAAGGTGGCTTCTGTCCATATACTTCTTCAAAAGGAGTCATGCATGTAGCTGTATGGTATGAAGTGTTGTACCACCATTCAACTAGGGGTAACCATTGAGCCCACTGATTTTTCTTTTCCAAGGAAAAACACCTCAAATATGTTTCCAAACACTTGTTGACAACTTTCATTTGGCCATCAGTCTAGGGATGATAAGTTGTGCTGAGATGCAATTCGGTGCCTTGTATCTTGAGTAGTTCTTGCCAAAAATTTCTTGTGAAAGTTGGT
>SNQJ01S0136746.1:11285-25477 GCA_010110895.2 Picea sitchensis
CAAATATGTTTCCAAACACTTGTTGACAACTTTCATTTGGCCATCAGTCTAGGGATGATAAGTTGTGCTGAGATGCAATTCGGTGCCTTGTATCTTGAACAGTTCTTGCCAAAAATTACTTGTGAAAGTTGGGTCACGATCAGAAATAATCGAGTGCGGCGTGCCATGAATCTTGAAGACCTGATCCATGAAGATTTGAGCCACCATGGATGTTGTAAATGGGTGTTGAAGGGCGCAGAAAAGAGCATACTTGGAAAGGTGATCAACAACCACCATGATGACGGATTTATATCCCAATTTGGGTAAGCCGGTAATAAAATCCATAGAGATATCCTTCCAAATAGCAGGTGGAATCGGGAGTGGTTGTAGTGTGCCCAATGATTTGACTGTTTCTCCCTTGCTGCATTGACACATATCACATTCAAATACAAAATTACGAATGTCCTATTTCATACCATCCCAAAAAAAGGAACGTTTGACCCTGTCATAGGTTTTGGTGAACTCGGAGTGCCCTGTTGTGGGTGTAGCATGAAGCTCAGAAAGTACTGTGGATTTAAGCTTTGATTGTTTACTTAAATACAAACGACCTTTGTATTGAAGTTCCTCATGGAGCTAAGAGTACCCTAGGGAATATGGAGCCTTGGACTGCAATTGGTGGATCAACTGGGAACTTTTAGGATCTTGTAGCCATTCCTGGTGAATGGCTTGGAGCCAATCTGGTATAAGGAATGAAAGAGAAAAAAGGGATCCTTTGTCTTCATATTTCCAGGAAAGTGCATCCACAACCACATTGTCTTTTCCTTTCTTATAAATGATCTCATAATCATATCCAAAGAGTTTAGTCACCCATTTTTGTTGTTCTGGGGAGGAAATGCGTTGTTCCAGAAAATAATTGGGGCTTTGATGGTCTGTTGTAATTTGGAAATGTTTCCCCAATAGATAAGGATGCCATAGATCCATGGCATGGAGAATAGCCAACATTTCCTTTACATAGATGGATTTGCTCAGATTCCTCCACCCCTCCTAATAGGACTAGGGTCCACACCCTACCATGGAATATACAATGGCACTGTGTTGCTAGGAATTTTTTCATCGTATATTTAGTTTTAGGAAGTCTCACCATCTGAAAACCTGCACTGGTTCACATATCATAACAATGCATTTGAACCAACACAGTTTCACATACAAAGATTCATACCATATTTTTTCTTGGTCAGTGTTCATGACATCCACTTTTATTACCATTATCCTTTGGTTAGTGTTGATCTTTTGCAGTTCTCTAGTGATGTCCTCAGATTGAGGTCCTCCCCCTGAATCCCTTGACACTTCAAGGTTACCCACTCTATATGGTGGGGTTTCCACTTCGACCCTTGTTGGTTGACGTCACTTTAAAGTCTTATCAATAGCCTCCAACGAGCGCAAAATGAAATCTAATTCAAGCGATGGTGGTGGCAATGCCGATGTTGGAGGTCCTTGCGATGATGCCCCTGAACCTCGATTTCTTTGAGTCCTAACCATCTGGAACAATTGAGTCTGCATCAAACCAAATGCTTGTCAGGGAAGAGTCTAAGGTAGTTCTCATTCACGCAACTTATACTTGTAAACATATGGTTAGGCATCATTTTTTTTTTCTTACTTGTCTGTAAACAGACGTTACTCTCTTTAGGGTAAGTGGCTAGGTCAGGGTTAAAGCATATAAGATCGATGTCTTCACCTAAGAAAACTAATGACTCTCTCACATTGCTAGCTACACTAGCACTGTACCACACTCACCAATCTCTCTAACTTACCTTCTTAGCACACATGAAGCCCCCTCCCCCTTCATCATGGTTTAAATCCTTAAAACATTCTTTTAAAACTAGTTAATGGGATCTTGAACATAATTAATCATTAACATTAATCATTAAATATGTACTTAATTATTAACATTAATTACCCACTTAGTGAAATCATGAAATTCCCAGAGCTTGCCTGATGCGTGTCCTTCCTTCCTGGCTCCTCACGCATGCCCTCCTCACCTAGAGGGGCCTTAGGAC
Organism: Picea sitchensis; assembly: GCA_010110895.2. Lineage (NCBI taxonomy): Eukaryota > Viridiplantae > Streptophyta > Pinopsida > Pinales > Pinaceae > Picea > Picea sitchensis. The sequence goes on from SNQJ01S0136746.1 coordinate 13,322, forward strand.
CCCCCTCTTCCGAGCCTCCCCCTTCTCCCTCCTCCATGGATATTGTTGCCTTTGCCTCTCTATTAGACTCTCTTCCCAAGACGATCAAGAGTGCCCCTCCAAAGTTTGTGAAAATACTAGACCAAATCCCCTCGGTCCAGATCCAAGGAAGCTTTAGATCCCTTTCCCTAAAATTTGCAGAACATGTACTCATAGGCCAGTTCACTGGAATTTGGCCTCTTCATGGGCTATGGCAATCTGGATCGACAAGAACTGGAAACCCCACCTAAAAGGAAACCTTTCTCACTTTCTATGTGGAAGAGGCTTCTTTGCCTTTTTGTTTGAAGACAAATCAGATTGAGATCTCATCTTGAGAAGTGGACCTTACTTTATGGTTTCCAGAGGTATGTATCTTAATATCTAGACCCTAGATTTCAGCCCCGAGAACGATATTCCCAATGCAGTTCCAGTTTGGGTTCATCTCACATTCCTCCCCCTACACTGTTGGAATAATGAAATTGTTTTCTCTATAGGTAATACCCTCGGGAAGTATATCGATCATGTTGAACCTAAAGATGGTCTCCAAGCTTGTGCATGGATCTGTGTAGAAGTTGATATTGAAAAAGGCATGCCTGAAGCTATTAACCTCACTCTGAAAAAATGGACCTATCTACAACAAGTTGACTATGAAAAACTTCCTTTCAAATGGAAAATCTTTCATGAGTATGGTCATTTCATAAAGCACTGTCCCATGTCCCCACTTGAAACCCCTCCTGAAGTATCCGATGAATGGAAACAACCTAAAAGGAAAAAATAACAACGTCACGGTCAGAACCCTAAATTCATCCCCACGCCACCCCTGCCTGAATATTCCCAAGACCCAGATCCTCCCAGTCTGATCTTGAATCAAGATCCACCCAGACTAGAGTCACCCCCTTGCAACCTTAGATCATGCCTCCTTTTGCCTCCCCAGTAAGCCACCCCTCTACACCTCCTTCCTTAGCCCCCCATTCTCCCCTTCACCTGTCTTCTCTCCCTGAGGACGGTGAAATAGAACAAATCTTGGAGGAAGACTCAAACTCAGATACCCATGACTCCCCGATCAAAAAAGTGGGTATAAAATCTAATATGCACAAGTGAGAAGCCTCAACCAAGAAGGAAATAGAACTCGGGAAGAAAACAACTCTTGACCAACATGCTAAAAAAGAAACAAGAAAAACATGGAACCAGAATGGACCCAACCCCCATAAAGGAGGAAACTCCATGCCTTCTAAATGATAAAATCAATCTTCTAGAACTACGGGGGACTAGGGAGCCAACACAAGCTCTCGCTGATACATGACCTAATCAAAGAAAAAAACCCCCATGTCCTCCTTCTCCAGGAGACTAAAAGGAAGGATATTAACATCCTTTAGGAAATAAAATACATCTAGCATTCATTCAAAGGCGTGGCAGTTAACGCAAGAGGAGCCTCGGGAGGAATCTGCACCCTGTGGAACCCAAGTATCTTCTCTCTGCAAAACTAGCAATCTACAATGCACTGGATCAGAACAACCCTGCTTCATATTCCTACGGGTAAGGCTCTAGATGTATTTAATGTGTATATGCCCATTATTTATCAAGAAAAAATTGAATGTTGGACCTCCCTCCAAAATCTTCATGGGAGTCTAGATTCTAAGGATCTTATTATAGTTGGAGACCTAAACACAACCCTCCACCCTAAAGAAAATAAAGGAGGCACCCGAGTACGGGACCCCACTCGTGAGCATCTCAAGGATCTCATATCCTCCTTCCATCTAATTGACATAAAACCTTCTAATGGTCGCTTCACTTGGTCGAACCAAAGGTTGGGATGCGGGCACATTACTACTCACCTAGACCGTTTTCTACTAAGCATCTCCTTCCTTGACGAGTCTCGTTCATCCTCCTCTCTCATTATCCCCTGAAAATGATATGATCACTGACCCATCACCCTAACTCTATCCCCCCCTAAAAATTTTGGCCCCATCCCCTTCAGATTCAGTCCCCTTTGGCTCTCAGACCCAAAATTTTTTGATATCGTCTCAGATGCCTGGAGCTATTGGATTCAAGGCTCTCCGAACTACATTTGGGAGAAGAAGTTAAAAAGAGTCAAATAATCCCTCAAGCATTGGGTTAAAAGTAGCAAAGAAAAAGAACAAGAAGTCAAAAGTAAGAAAATCAAGGAAATGGAAAAGGGATTCCCCACTCAATCTCTTATTATAAAAGAACAATAGGACTTTATAGAATACCAAAAAGTTCTCCATTCAAAGGAAGAAACTTGGAGGTTCAAATCTTAGAGTCTTTGGCTCAAATTAGGAGACAAAAACATGAGATTCTTTTAGAGACAAACCAAATCCAGAATCTAGAGGAACAAGGTGAAGGATATCACAAAGGAATATGAAACAAAAATAAATGACTTTCAACAAATCCAGGAAGAAGGAAAAATCCATTTTGAGCACCTTCTAACTGAGGAAGACGTTGCAAATCTAAACATTCAAAAGGGTTTGTTACTAAACATCTCGACTGTTGTAAATCAAGAAGATAATGCCAAGATAAATCAAGAGGTCACAAAAAATTAACTTTATGAAGCCTTATTCCAACTTCATCCATACAAATCTCCAGGACCTAATGTCTTCAATGCCCACTTCTATAAAAAATGTTGGCACATAATCAAAAAATATCTCTTGAGAATAATCTAGTATGTCCAAAAATTTACAAAGCTGGGGGGCAACACAAATTCCACTTTTCTAGCACTTATACCAAAGGATTCAAACCCTTCCTCCTTCTTTAGATTTAGGCCCATATCCTTATGCAATGTTTCTTACAAACTCATCACTAAAATCATTGCCAATTGAATTAATCCTCTCCTTCATAATATTATCTCCCCAAACCAAAGTGGTTTTGTTGAAAAGAGACAAATGATTGACAACATAATTTTGGTCCAAGAATCCATTCACTCCAACAGGGAATGAGGATATCAAGGAATTATCATCAAAATTGACATGGCTAATGATTTTGACAGGGTGAGACATAAATTTGTGTTTGTAGTTTTAAGAAAATTTGGCTTTAGCCTAGAATTTGTAGCCTAGATCTTGGCCTGCATTTCCAAGTCTTGAATTTCGCCTCTGATTAATGGGTGACCAAAAAACTTATTCAAAAGTTCCAAAGGGTTGAGGCAGGGCTTCCCACTTTCCCCGCTCCTCTACATAATTATGGTAGAAACACTTGGTAGGCAGCTGGAAAAGGATCAAACCTCCAAGGACATTCCTAGTATCAAAATCGCTCAAGGGACAAACAGAATAAATCACTCCAAATTCGTGGATGACACTCTCCTCATAGGAGGTGCCTCCATTGTCATAGCTAAGAGATTCAAAAATGATCTGGATAAGTTAACCCAAGCCTCAGGAGCCCTCATAAATAGTGCCAAATCCAATGCCTACACTTGGAACATTCCCACAAGAACAAATAACCTAATAGCAAACATCTTTTGTTTTCCTATGATAGAAAAATGGAAAACCTTCAGATACCTTGGCATCCCAATTTGTCTTAATTCTCTTCCTAATATAGCTTGGAACCAAATCCTTAATAAAATAAAAAATAAGCTGGACCACTGGGGCACCTTCTGGCTCAATCTGGCTGGCCAAATTGTAATTTTAAAATAAGTCCTCTCCGCTCTCCCCATATTTCAATTTTCCTCTCTTCTTGCACCCCATAAAATTAAAACCTCAATCTCCCATCTCCTAAGATCTTTTCTCTAGGAAGGAGGAAATCCTGAAACAAAAAAAATTCCACCTTGTCAACTGGGATATTGTTAAACACCCTCAGAAAAATGGAGGCCTGGGCATAAAAGACCCTACCCTCTCCAACTTGGCTATGGGAGAAAACATCTTATGGAATCTTGTTAAGCCCTAAATAGTGGCTCATTACCCCTTAATTGGGGCATATTACAATAGTAATGTTATTTTATTTATGTCGGCTTTATTCCATTAGTTGTAATTATACCTCCTAGTCTCCTATATATACGAAGGAGACATTTTCATTTTGAATCATCTTGTACTTGAACATTTATGTGGGGTAAAAGGAGGTTTCCCCCTAAAAAAGGCTTATTATCTGAAATTATCTCTTTTTCAAGGCGCTGAGTACTTATTATGAGGTTTTTATATGCTATATTTATATTTGGTTCTTAACATATGGTATCAGAGCTAAAGGTTTTATGGTTTCGCTGCTACATCTGAGACACCGTGGAATGTTTGCTATAACTTATTTTCTACAACATTTCCGAAGGAACGACTTGGAGGATATTTATTAGATGGATCAAGGTACGTTGGGTTAAAATTTTAGCTTCTGAGGCCTTACACTTTTGGAGATACAGCCTGTGTAAGATAGGGTTCTTGAATCATCCTGAACCGTGTCATTGCGGAATTTTCACCATAAACACTTTTCTGTAATGTTTCAGACCCTGAACTCTGAAGGATATTCACATAAATTAGTAAGCTAGAAATAGGGACATCTTTTCCAACCTCTGATCCCCTCTAGATCTTGTAGATAAAAAATCCACCGCCCTTTTGGTTGAGTTCTTTCTTTCCAAGTCCAAACCCATCTCCTTCACCCCTTCCTCCACCTTAGAATCTGATGGGATCTCCACCTTTTTCCCCTCCACCGCTCTCATTTTCCACGTTCCCTCTCGAACGAGGTCCTCCTAGCAGCTTCATGAAGACTCTGAGTTCTTACATTGGTGCAATGAGCAACAGACACATACTCTCTACTTCGACAGAGAATCAAAGGGAAACCCTGGGGTGGCAAGAGTAGGAGGGGTCATCATTTTCCCACGAGGAAATCAAACACTCACATTCCACCAGAGCCTTGGAATTGCATCTAATAATCAATCTGAATCTTACGCTCTATATCAAGGTTTTATCCTTGCCAAAAATATGAGCATCCACTCCCTTTTGGTCATAGGAGATTCTAATATAATTATAAATAATTCATGCAAAGTCTCCCACCCCCCGAATACCCACTTAAATGACATACTTCAATGAATCTCGACATCTATCAAGCACTTCTCTAATATTTTCCTCTTCCACGTCCTTAGACGCAATAATCAAATGGTCGTTACCCAAGAAAACCTGGCAATCGCTCTGGAGCCAGGTTCGCTGGTTGTCAATGGACTCACGCAACACAAACCCATCCCATGATCCAGTCACACAACCAAAAAGATCTTGACTTTTGGTGGCCATCTCACTTGTCCACTCAACTCGACACTTGGACTTTGAATCTGGCTACCAACGTGAACTCTTCACATCAAAACAACTCTCCCTTGACTCCACCACTTGGCTTATTCATCCGGGCCCACAATCTACTTTACCTCACCTCTCGCCACCTTGACGTTGCCTCCTTCATCTCAGCACGTGCCACTCTACACACACCATCCACCTCCCCCGACCTTGGAGGTCACTTCGATATTATTCTGGCTGTTCCAGAATGTGGTAACAAGACCTGGAGTGGGATGAATTCAATCAACATGACTCCAGGGGTGTACTATCCATTGAATTTCGGTAATGCGAGCAGTACCAGGATCGACAAAGGGCATGGTAGTAGCTCGTGTGTTTATTAAAAAATGGGAAATCAAAATCGTCCTTTGAATCTTGTGCAGAGAATGGAGCATATCAGAGGATGAATGACACATCTCTTGGGTCTATTTCATACTCCATAGAAGAGAGAGGACTCTACTCCTCCTTTGATTGCAGATACAAGAACTTGCATAATTCAGACATACAGTGAAATAAACCCCAACAAAATGAGGAGCACAGGCAACCAACGCGCCAACTCAGTGGAAGAGCATGAGGAATTGGTGAATACGGTGCAAAACCCGCAAATTCAGCTCAAAGCCCTCTCATCTCAAGTCTTAACTGTAATGGAAATCACCATTCAACACCAAGGAGAACATCAATGGATAAGGGACGAATGTGAGGCGTTAAGGCAACAAATATAAATTCTTCAGTTTGGGGTTGGTCCTGCTTCTCCTTCGGCCTCCCTGATAACTTTTGCAGACATCTCCGATGAAGCTTCTTCTCCTGGACCTCGATTGGGCTTGGATCTAAATCTGTGGCTTTCAGCAGAAGGATAAGCCCCAACACCGGACGCAAACAAGGCTTAAGTATATGGTTCATTTAATAGTTTTTTTGTTAGGTACTTACTGTAAGATCTTTACTGTAAAATCTCAAGTTGGATTTAGCATAGTAGAAAGTCATGCCTCCACTCACCACATATCTACTGGGAGCATACAAGGAGGTGAATTTTGTAATCAAATCTCCTGCAACTCAACTCTTGTACTTCTCTTGCGATTATCCACAACTCTTTTAATATAATTTTTCTCTGATTTTTGTAAAAAAAAAAAAACATTAATCACTCACTTAATTAATTAATCATTCTAATTAATTAGTCACTAGTTAATTAATCACTAATATCATTAGTTGAAATAAAATTTAAAATTTAAAAATAATCAAATTTAAAGTTTACACTAAATAATAATTTAAAATAATTAAACTTTACACTAAATAAAAACAAATAAATTTTAAAATAATGTTTTAAAATAATTAAAACCAAAGGATTAAAAAATAATAATAAAAAAAAAATTAATTAAAAAAAAAAAAATCAAAGACGGGCATCATGGGTCCTCGAATGAGGCCCACGTGCCCCTCTTCCCCCACTCTCAACTCCCAAACCCTACATCCACTTCCCCCATAATGCTTCTTACCTCCTTTGTTGCATCTCCCCTTTCTACCTCCTCTGTCGCCTCTCCCTTTTCTGCAACTTTTGTCAGGGTTTTCTCCCCCACTCTGCAATGGAAAGCTTGACACCATTCTATCTCTATGGTAATGCATTCCTTCAAGGAATACGTACACAAGGCACTGACAACTTTTCTATTAGTGTCGGTGAGATTTTTCCTACTCTCAGTTGGTTAAATTTGTAGGGCATTCGACAACGATGTGGCGACACCTTGTGCTTTAGTGCTTGAGCATGTGCATTGTGCACTTAATCCTCCATCGTCGGATATTCCCTTGGCATTGCATGGTTTTTATGGATACTTGGGCGGTGGTGGATACTTGGAATGGAAAGACTCAACGCTTGGTGTTGGGCTTGTGTGGTTTATGTGTTTTGTTATGTGTTGTCTTGAAATTTTGTTCTCGACTGACTTGTGTAGAGTTCTTATTGGTGCCTAGCTCAAAAATGGCGGAGGGAATGGGATATGGATATTGAAGCTCATTTACTCTAAGCAAGGAATGCCCTCATGGGATCCCTCGTGGCTTTGGTTCTTTGTCGTATTGTGTGTTGAAGGGTTGACACACTTGTGGGCTCTCCTCCTTCATGGTTGTGGGATTTGCACTGGGCTGTGTGTGACCCGTGGGCTCTTTCCTTGGCTTGTCTTGGGGCATGGTCGCTAATAGTGCCTCGTGGGCTCTTCTTGTGACTTGTGTGTTGATCTTTGGAATTTACTTGTGCGTTGAAGGACTGATGCCCTTGTGGGTTCTCCTCCTTTGTGACTACGCACTTGGTCTTGGGCGCATATCTGTGTTGATTGCAAATTTCATCATGTAAATGACGATGCTCTTAGTATTGTTTTTGGAGTTCTCTCACTAGACGGTTTGGCAAGGATTGTTGATATTATTCCTTTGTTCAAGAAAGTTAAGAGGATCCTAAGAATGATGCGAGTAAGAGGAGTGCTTGGTATAGAAATTGTATACGAATTTAATTAAAAATATTTCCACATGGTTGTCAAAGCATGAGGTTATTTATTTTTATTTTTTTATTGACAACCTGAATGAAATACCTTGAAAATGTATTCTACAGAGTTTTCAAAAATAAGATTTTGTACTTGGTTGTTGCATAATAGAAAAGGTTGCATTGTGGAGTTTTCCTTTCAGGCAAAATAAGAATTCATACAACATGTTTGACTCATTGCCATTCTGGTTAGCGCATTATGTGGAAGGATTTCTACTAAATAAGTCAAAGGTTCGAATCTTGTGGAGGACGAATAGAACAATTTTGATTTTACAATATTTTTCTTAAGTTTACCCACCATTTGTGCCTGGATTGCAGGTTGAGTGGAGTTGGAGCTTGGAGCTTGGCCCTCAGGCCCAGATTTATATTTACACTCCTATATATTTTTCATATACATTTATATGTGTCTAATTATTTATGTTTACATAACTCTTTTCAAATATTTCACTTGTATAGGTGAAGGATTTCACTTGTACAGGTTAACAAGTTCATGAAATGTTCATTGACATTTCATGCTTATTTTTGGTTATTTACTAGTTGTGGTTAGAGGGTTTCAAGGTTGCTTTTCCAAATTGTTGTAAAGGGTTTCAATATAACTATTTAAGGTTTGTTTAAATTTCTAGGTTATTTCTAGAACACCATTCCTAAACCTTCATTCTAACAGGTGGGTAGGTGGGTAGGCCCTGGTCCAAATTTTGAAACTTGGCTCTGATACCATGTGTAAGGCATGTGCATACAAAGCCTCATAAAAATAAAAATAGATATAGACATTCTATCATATTTACTTCTTTATTTACTATTCCAGCATAATAATAATGTTTAACATACTAATAATCTTCAGCAGAATAAAAATGAACATCATAATAATGACCAACAACAACATAATAATGAGAATGAGGTATTTACCTCAACCTGATGTTGAACCTCAACTTGATGTTGAACCTGAAGCTGATGAATCCTACCCAAATAGAGTAACCTCCCAGCCAATTAGGAACAACCTCTTTGGCTCCCTAGCCCCAGGAATCCTTACGGTTTCCTGGCCCCCGAGCCCAAAATTCCAAGCAACACGTGCCCCTATGAGATTCCTCAAGCAAACTGTATGTAAAATTGATGCAACCCAAACTATTTCCTCCTTTCTCCTTCTCCCTTTCCAAATTTCTGGACTTCCCATATATCAAAGTATCACTCAACCCAAAAGAGATCCCCTTCCCGAGTCCTCTCACCCCCTTATCTTCCTTCTCCCCTCCTTATCGAACCACCTTCCCCTCATTAATCACTCAACCACCTTATCCCTCCCATTAATTTGTTCAACTACTAATAACAATTATATTATAATAAAGTCTTCATAAAATCTATTTTAATAATTCATTAAACTAAAATTTATTAAACTAAAATTTATTAAACTAAAATTTATTATTCATGATAATTAAAGAATTAATTAGGGTTTTTACATTGTGTGAGGGCATTATATGTTGCCTGATCTACTGGTTCCGCATATCCATTCTCGAATATTTCCCATACATCTTGACCTTGAAACAATGGCTTCATGGTCAAGGACCACATCTCATAATTATTTCCTGTAAAAATTGGAGGTTGCAGATTTGACGTGGAAGCCATATTTCACTTTCCAACAACATTTATGCGCTTAAACTTGTTATGATCAACTTTCATTTTGATCAACCTGCTCTGATACTAGATATTTTATCCACTGCGCAATGGTAAAAACTTGGATCCGCAACGTGCAAGGAAACTGTGTGCAACGCAATGACGAGATACTGCATGCCACAAGCTTCCTCACTGAAATTTCAAGACTTGTCACACAATTCACATACTACACGAAATGTTGTATGGTGTAATATAAAACTCTTTAAAAAGATATTTATAAATGCAGAATAACAAAATTCTATGCTTAGCACATAAACTCAAAAATACAAATTGATTTATACTAATAAACTTCAGTGCATTGGGTGCAGTTATAGAATACAATGACTAAGATGATCTTCAGCTCCAATGACCTCTTCTGCTAACTTTACAGACACAAAGCTTGTGCTCATACTTCTTCAACTCCTCAACTATTGTTGTTAATATTCTACCTCTCTACCTCTTCTTTGTTTTACTCTTCTACTAACTAAAGACTCAGACTTAAATAGACTCTCACTGAGACTTCCTACAAAAGCTAAGACAGACTCAACATTAAAGACCACCATTAATTCCACTGACTCTTCAACCACTTAAATGCATTCAAGAAAGATAAATAATTACTCCATTTATAGTTTTTTGTTTGCCCATTGACTCTTGAGTAAATGTGTGACTTTGCACTTGTTGACTGTCAGACTGACTGAGTCACAATTCGGCTATTGACAGATTGACTGACGGACAAATCAGGAGAGGCATGAAAATCTCAATGACTTGTAATTACTGTTTCCAACATGATTCCAGTTGAAAATGTTCATGTATTGTTTTCTTTTATGATGTCAAGGGTGTTTGGTATTATAGACATCAAGATTGCTCTCTATTAATTATTTTTATGGGAAATTGGATTTTGTGGTGTACAGGGAAAATGTTCAGTGGGTAATCGTATTACAGGTGCACATTGTGTAGGGATTCTAACTTTATTTTTCTTTGGGGTAGTCTTTTAATTTTACCAGCTTTCATTGTCATTGTCTCTTTGTCCACATAATCCCCATAGGTAGAGGCTTAGAAAAAGAAAAATCGTGAAAAAATTATTCTCCCACAAGAAATATGAGCTCTGTAAAGTAGCTCAGATGGCAGTTCACACATAGCAGAGTTGTAGGTGTTAAATATAATGTAACCTCAACAGGATGACTGTACACTGCCAGTTTTCCTAGCCAGTTGTACTTTCTATTCTTGTTTTGCTTGAGTCTATTTAGCTCAGCTATTTCCCTTTGCATAGTACGACTTCTTCAGAACTTCTTCATGTACTCGTTTTGTACTCTTCTTCCTATATTCTAATATAATGTTTTCTATTCTATTCTTTCTCTCTGCATTTCTTGCTTCACAATTTATCATGGTATCAGAGCTACAGTAGTAAGCCTCTTCACACAGGCTGGAGAGAAACACGATCCTCAAACAACGCAGAGCTTACACAGATCTTGAGAGAATTCGACACAGACTTTTCACAAGGCTTGGAGAGTTGTCCATCATACTCTCGAAAGATCCTCATAGGAAATTCCACGAGGAAGAAGACCGTCATACGCTCAAAATATCAGTGTAAGAAGCTCACGTGAGGTCGTAGAGCGTACTACGCTCGAAAGTTTCAAGGAGCAGAAACACGAGAAGGAAGCAGAGACTGAGAAGGAAGAAATAGTAAAGATTCTTGTTCAATTTTCAAGAATCATCAAAGATTCACGAAGAAGAGATGCAGGAGGCGGGAACTCCTGAAGAATTCAAAGCATTTGGTCAAATTTGTGAAAGATAGTTGCAGAAAGAAGAAGCGTTTAAAGCATCTCGAAAATTGCTCAAATTTGTCAAAGATTGCAGCAGCGAACAAATAACTCGTGAAATTCCTTCAAATATTTGAAAGATTCACGGATTTTTCTTCCACAGAAGAAAATCCTTACAAAGGTAGTAAAGAATGTGTCTCAGGTTCAAAGAACAACTGTCGCGGCCATAAGATTTGTCCTATGAACATATCTGAGGTAGAAATCTAGTTCAGAAGGGACGAGGAGAGCACAGAAAAGGCAAAAGAATTTCAGCCGTTAGATCTTGCCCAGAGGACCGACAACCGTTAGATCAACGAGAAATTGCACGAGGTTTATTCCTTTGGAGTGCACAGGAGAAATTTTGACTTGTGAAGTCGCGAAATCCTGAAATCATATGGACCGTCCATCAAGAGACATGTGGCGAGATCTCGGCATTTCACTGACTCGCAAGGTGTAAAGGTCAGAAGACTGCCATGAGAATTCACGAATTGTGAAATCACGAGTTATTCTGGACCATTGGATCGAGATAGATCATGAGTCGTCGATCTAATCCGATCACAAAATCGGGGATCGGGAGTTGGATGAGCGAAGGAGACTTCTCTCCAAAACAACGATACGTGAAATCCCGACACCATGTATCGCGAAATCCCGAAAAGATTGTGAGTCGTCCATCTCAGAGGAAAGGTGGCAGCATATCCAAGTGCCATCATTTCAGCATTTTGGAGTTCGGGATATCGGTGGTCTTATTGATGAAAGTTCACGACACTCCACTGTGAAAGTCCCAAAATCCTGAAAAGATCACAGTCGTCCATTCGTTTGGACACGTGGCGGACATTGAGGAAACCGTCAACATTTTGGCTACCGAGGTTTCAAGTTGAAATATTTCTTTGTGTCATCGGGGGTCGCAAATCACAAAATCTTGAAATGCAGG
>SNQJ01S0136751.1:0-11281 GCA_010110895.2 Picea sitchensis
TGGAGTATTTTAAATGGTGATACAATATCAAATCAACCTTCAAATACAATCCCAAAATCACTTCTTAAATCTACATACAAAACTGCTCAGAACTGTACCTCAAATCTGCAAAATTATAAGATTCACCAAAAGCTCAATTTTCCATTTTTTATTCTAAAACTTAGACCTTAGATGTTAGGATATGGTATCCTTCTAATGAAATGGGTGGAATTCAGTTTGGACCTATCAATATTCAAATATAACCATTTTATCTCGAACACCTATTTGGGACTAGTTTATGGATTAGTCACAAAACCTAACTTACAACTAGTATAAATATGTACCTATAATGAATCAGGTTTTGAATCGTGTACCCAATCTTCTTAAATATATTATCTAAAATTCCTCCAATTTTTTCCCCTTGACTCGTCGCCAAAAAAAAGTTATAGAAAAAATGGCAAGATGACACGTTTTGAAGAAGAAAACCCTAGTTTTAAGAACGTCAACTTCCATTGAGTAAAAATCCAAACCTATAATGAGTCAAGACCTGAAATTCGTAACCAATATTATTCACTATATATTCTAAAACACCTCCAAGTTTCATTATGCGAATCATTCTAGAAAAGAAATTATATTGAAAATTCCAGGATGACCTTCAAAGAAAACCCTAGAACAAATTATCACAAGAATTCATCTTCCCTTGGAATTTCGCCCGTCTTCACTTCACCTTCCCTTGGAAATTCACTCCTCTAAGATAATATTCGCTCCTATTCCTTAGATAGGTCGAATTGGTGTGATCCAAATTCTAAGTGAGGATCCTCTTATTTATATGAGTCTTCTCCACATTAGGGGGTGCGACCAAGGGTCACAACTTTTGGGTTGCACCTATTCCTTAAGGATGGCCGACCTTAGAGGCTTATTTACTTTAGTTTAGGGGATTATTATCTTGGATTTAGGGGCTTAGTCACTTGTATTTATGGGCTTCTTCTCTTGGATTTAGGAGCTTCTTCACTTGGATTTAGGGGCTTCCTGGATTTAGGGGCTTCTTCACATGACTTTAGGGACTTCTTCACTTTCTTTTAGGGATTCTTCAAGGATTCCTCAAGGCTCCATTTGTGTACAAATCAAAGTGGGAATGTGGAAACAACCACATGTTATCTCATCTAGTGAGGGATATTCTTAAAAGATACTCCATAAGGGGACCACTTTGGAGTTATATTGATGCAAACCCCCACCCCTCCTCAGGGTTCGCATGACCTCCCAGTCTAGGATCATTCTTCTGAGGAGTTTAATCAGCTCTTGGATCGCTACTAGATCCCCTATTAATGTAATAGACCCCTATTATTTCTCCTTGGGTGCAGGTCCGTACAAATACGAACCCCACAGGCTCCTTCTCTAAGCCCCTTTTATCCTTAAAATCAGATTTTGGGTGCTATCCCCTTAACTTCGGCCAAAATATAATATGACTGAGGCTTGGAACCAAGTGGTTACAAGAAAGGCGCCTATTTAKAGCTTTGGGGATCTATCACTTCGCTACTCCGGACTTCAGAGGTTCTTCTCTCAATACACGYTGATTCTCTCGAACGACGAAGTGGAGAATTCCCGAGCAGGAACTTAGCTATGACTTCGACATTCCAGAGCTTCAAGCTTCGGAAGACCTGACCATGCAACAACACAAATCACCCAAATGTCGAATTGGTAAACTACACTGGCACTCTCTGGATCCAAAGTTTCGGGCTTCAGAAACTCTTACAACACAACACCACAATCCTCCTGAACGTTGAATTGGTTAATTCTTGGCGGGCTCCTGGATCAATGGTTCACACTTGTCCAAAATCCAATGGCTATGATCTACTTCAGAAATCTAGGCTTTAGGATTTCGTAGGCCTTCCACACGCAATACCTTTGAACTGCCAAATGCCAAATTCAAAATCGACGGCTCTCACTCCTCCTGTAGCCAACGACTGAGATCTCCTCTGAAACTACGGTCTTCAGGAGTTATTGTTATTGATCACCACCAAACCCCCTAACTATTGAATTTCTAATTGGAGAAGGTTTGGGATCTACAATCCACGTTTCCCTATCAATGGATGACCTGAATTGATTCCCATCTTTGGGACTTTGGGACTTTCCACACCAAAGCAACTCTCACCCTCAATCCTCTGGAGAGTCGAATATTCAGACACTCGCTTATCTAATGACCAATGGTCAGGATTCACTCTGGAGTTTGGAAATTCGGGGAATTTCAAACCAAATACTTTTTCACCCGTGATCCTCTGGATCGTTGAACTTCTGAAGTGTGAGATATTACAATTCGCGTTCCCTCGCGCACAAATTCGATGGCTGGGATATAATCTTCTTTGACAAAACTTTCTCCTCCTTCTTGGGCTTGATTCGATAGCCTAGATCTATGCTCCTTGGTAGATCCAATGGCTCGTACTTCTCCCAGTTATATATAGTGTAGATTCACTTCGGGACTTCGGAGCTTTTTCCTCCTTTACAACAAATGGCTTAAAACAACCGACGCGGCGAAGTCCGAAGGAATTCGGTGCTTAAATACCATGCACCTTACCTTTATGTGATGGTTGTGCGAGGTCTTGACTTCTATCGAACATAAAAATTTTGTTCTCCTTCAATCAAAGATATTTTTCTCTCTTTTTGGGGACTTATTCATGCTATCACTCCTCGATCTTTTGTTAACTGAACGACTTGAACTCAGGTGCACACCTTGAAATTCCCTCCTGAGATTCCAATTTATAAAATTCATCTGTGATTGATTTACACTTTATCTCCTCAAAGCTTTGTCCATTCAAAGGACTTAGACCTTGTGGAAACATGCCTTGTGCTTCCTCTCCTCTAAGTTTGAGACTTAAACAAGCCTCATGGGCACACCTTGCGCTTCTCCGCAGTATGGAACTTGGACTATCTTATGGCGCACACTTGTGTTATTTCTCCTGAGATTGGAACTTCTTCGACTACAAAGGGTCTCGACCCTTTGTTTCTTTAGATGAGTTCTTGTGCCCTCCTAGCACTCATGCTCTTTCTCTTGAGCTTGTGAACATTGTCAGGGTGTTCTTTCAGATGACTCCTTATGTCCTCCTGGAATTTACTATATTTCTTCTGAGCTTTACTAACACAGAGATAGGATGTTGGCTTCGTGCACACCTTGCGCTTCTCCGCAGTATGGAACTTGGACTATCTTATGGCGCACACTTGTGTTATTTCTCCTGAGATTGGAACTTCTTCGACTACAAAGGGTTTCGACCCTTTGTTTCTTCAGATGAGTTCTTGTGCCCTCCTAGCACTCATTCTCTTTCTCTTGAGCTTGTGAACATTGTCAGGGTGTTCTTTCAGATGACTCCTTATGTCCTCCTGGAATTTACTATATTTCTTCTAAGCTTTACTAACACGGAGATAGGATGTTGGCTTCGTGCACTCCTTTCACTTGCCTCCTGAGTCTTGTAATTCTAAGACTCACCTCCACTTACTCTGTGCGGACTTTCACTAACCTTCTATTGAGATTTTACATTGTTCTGAGTGTAGGCGCACTCCTTGCACTCGCTCTTTTCACTCTTTGAACTATCCCTTTTGAGCCTTATGACCTGTTCTGGTGTGCCCGTCTGGCATGCTCTTCCTGAACTCCTGAATGATTTCTTGTGCACACATTTCCCTGTATTTTTATAGTTTTTCCACAATTCTAACGTGCACTTCTTGCACTAGACTTGAGAGCCTAGAACACTCACAAAGTCATGCAGATGGAGAAGTCTATCTATTCCTACAAAGGAAACAATTATACATCAATTTCATTCATACATGCACAGTAAACATTCAAAAAAAAATAGAAAACACATGTTCATTCAAAAAATACACACATAGAGACTCATATGCAAGGAAATATCCTTTTGTATTAAATCTGAATGCTTTGTAAAATGTTTACAAGATTGGACTGCAACAAAGTCTCAGTTATTCTCTCCTCCCTTATCTTATTTTTCTCTTCTCATGAGATTATATCTAATTCTCTCATTTCACTAATTCCTTCTAATCTCAATACATTGAGTTTTTTACAAAATAGGGGCTTCTCGAGCCTTCCTCACCTACTTACACTAAATTACAATTAATTTACATCTAGTCCAAATCGGATCTAGATTCATCCACCTGTCATCCATTAAAGGTGACTTACATGAATCTTTACACAATACAATGGCTCATTCCTCCTTGAGCCTTACAATATTTAATTAAATTAAATTTTAGATTTTAAACTCAAAACGAGAAGGATGGCACTTCTCTCTCTTTGGGATTTTCTCCCTCCTAGTGCGTTGTTGTGCTGGCTGCTGAGAAATTATTGATACTCCTGAATCATACTTCTCTGTTGAAAAAATCATGAGCTCCTTCTCATGGTTCCTTTGTTGCTGCTATTGAGATCCTCTTGGGTCCCAAACTCCTCTCTAGATCTGCCCATCTGTTCCTCTTCCTTTCTGTTGTTGTTGCAGGATCTCATCTTGGTTTCCAAAATTTATGTTGTAGTGCCCCATTTATCTTTCCACTGCAATATCTTCTTGTCAACCTCCACCTACTGTTGATTGTATCCTTCTCCGACTTCAACATCAACCTCCTTATCTATGCAATCTCCTCATCCGGCTTGTCCATGGGATGGCTCCTCTCCTGCAGTCTTCTATGTTATTGCATTTCCTCCTCTTCATCAATCTCCAACTTGACTTGTTGGAAAAGCCTCCTATGGGTTATTTATCCTTCTCCCAGGGCTTCCAATTCTTCATACAGATTAAAGGGAAGATCATCCTGATCTCCCATGCTAACTTCATCTCCTGTGTCATTGGCTTGCGACTCCACTACAGACTCCAAATTTGTAGCAATATTACTCAGATGTTGCTCAGCCATCTCCTATGACATTTTTCTTTCTGAATTTTTCTTTGTCTATTTGTCATCTCCTTAGGATGGCATAAGTCTAGCTTCATCCAATTTATCCTCATGATAGAATTATTCTCCATTCTGCATGATTGTTTCCTTCTGTCAGTCTTCCTCTGTCTCTGGATTATCTAACCAATCCTCCAGTAGCTTCAACTCTTCCTCCCACTGAGAGAGTATGACATTTGAATGCTCCTTTTGAACATTCCTTTGGGTCAAAACTGTGTGGGCCTCCTCTTCTTTCATATCTTGGGAATATTTTAGTGTCTTCTCCTTCTCCTCCTCCATGATAGTCTATGTTGGATGTCCTTCTTCTTCTGCACCTTTAGTTACACATAAACTATTATTTTTAAAAACATTTGGCCCAATGGCCTCTTCCTCAGATGCCTCTTGCATCACATTCTCATGTGCAACACATGCACTGCCCTCTGTTGGGATTCTTGGAAATAATATGTTGATTCCCCCAATGATTAGAATGTGCCTCTCATCTTCCTCCTCGAGAGTTGAAGTATTCAAATTCTCATCATCTTCATTCATATGGTCTGTAATCTCACATGAATCTTCATGCTCATGAGGCTTCTCTCCTACCTCTTCCTCCTTCTCTTATGTCATCACTCATTGTTGATATATTTCCTCCCTAATCATCACTCCTTGTTGATATGAACTCTCCTCTAAGTTCCTGACTCTCTCAGACAGTCTCATCTCCTGTTTTCCCACTTGGAAACCTGAATTTTCCTTTATTCCCTCCTGGCAATATTTGAGATCTTCAACTGATCTCTTCTCATAGCCCTCCTGGTAATCTATGGGATCTCCAGTTGATCTCCCTTCATCATCACCGAGGCTCTCTTCATATCCTAGTTCACATACGTAAACCATATCCTCCTTTGTGTTCCTGAGGTTTTCCACTTTCCTCAACCACCTCCTCAGCATTTTCTTTTGCTTCCTGGAAATCAATTGTTGGATAGGACACTTCACCTTCTTCTTCAAGGGCCACTCATACCTCCAACTCCCATGCTCTCCTTGCTTCATTTTCATCATCATCTTATCGAGCTCTTCTCTGGTTTCCTTGAGTTCATTTTCCATATTTTCTCTACTTACTATCTCTAAACAAAGTTTCTACTATGATACCATTTGATGCAAACCCCCACCCAGCCTCCTCAGGTTTCGCGCGACCTCCCAGTCTAGGTTCGTTATTCTAAGGAAATGAATCATCTCTTGGATCCCTGCTGGATCCCCTCTTAATATAAATAGGCCCCTCTAATTTCTCCTTGGGTGCAGGTTCCTACAAATCCAAACCCCTCAGGATCCTTCTCTAATCCCCTTTTATCCTTAAAATCAAATATCAGGTGCTAGCCCATTAACTTCAGCCAAAATATCATATTACCAAGGACTAGAACTGAGTGCTTACCAGACCTATCTGGAGCTTTGAGGCTCTGACACTTCGTTACTCTAGGATTAGGAGATTCTTCTCTCAATACACATCGATTCTCCCGAACGTTGAAGCGGTGAATTCCCAAACATGCACGTATCCATGAATTCGGTGCTCCGGAGCTTCGGGCTTTGGAAGACTTGACCACGCAACAACGCAAATCACCCGAACGTCAAACTGATGAACTACTCCTACACTCTCTGGCTCCGGAGCTTCAGGATTTGGAAACTCTTACAACACAACACCACAATCCTCTTGAACGTCGAATCAACGAATTCTAGGAGGGCTATTGGATCAATGGTCCACACTTCTCCAACAACCAATGGTTGTGATCTACATCGGAACTCCGGGCTTCAAGTGTTCCTGCTCCTTCCACATGCAATACCTCTGAACCGTCGAATGTCGAATTCGAAATTGACGGCTCTCACTCCTTCTGCAACCAACAACTGAGATCTCCTCTGGAACTTCGAGCTTTGGGAGTTCTCACTACTAATCACCACCAAACCCTCGAATTGTTTAACAATGAATTGGCAAAGGGCTAGGATCTACAGTCCATGTTTCCCTGTCAATGGATGGTCAAAATTGATTCTAGGCTTCAGGACTTTCCACACCAAAGAAACTCTCACCCTCAATCCTACAGAGTGTCAAATCTTCAGAAACTCTCTTATCTACTAACACGTTGTTGAGGACTCAAAACACCCTAAAAATTCTATGTCAAATTTTACTTTTTGGGTACCACTTAATCTTTTGCACTGTCTAATTCGACTTCAGTATGAAAAATGTTGCCTTTGCTTATCATTTTGTTTTTCTTTAAGTCTCTCAAAGTCTTCTTGAACAAGTGAAAACCGATAACTTAAAAGGACTTAACATTTTAATAAAAAAAGAATCGACGGCCAAATTTTTCCCGACGCACTCAACGATTTGGAATTGGAAAGATTTCAAGATGAAGGAAATTCATTTGAAGAAACCGCAGTCGTCGAGTGCCTATTTTTCAACATCGGCTAATGGAAGTTTCTCTTTCGCGACAATCATATCGCAAGGATATCACCGACAACCGATTCCCTTCGGCATCGGTAAAAGGGGAAAAGAGTAATCGTTAGATGAAGAAAGAAATGATATCACCGATTGCCGACTTCCGAAATGTTTTCGGCATCAGAGGTTTTCGAGGACGATAACCCACAAGGAAATTATGCGATAGGTTTATCTCCGAAGACCGATCCCCGATACCTTTTTGGCATCGGTAGTTCCAAGTTTAGCTTAGTGCGCACAACTTGAACAAAGTCTCGAGTCTGACCAATACCCGGGAGCTAAGTTCTCGTCCTCTAGTGCCATGTATCCCGAGTCAGTGGTTCCACGTCAGCGTCGTATGATGAAATCGATCGACATCGGAGGTTTTTCGCAAAAGGATATCAATGAAAATACAAGGTAACTCAGAGCACCACTAAGTATAAAATATGGGATAATTTACAAGAAATGTTGGACAAAGAACACAGTAGATACACACGCAAAGAGAAGAAACGATGCATTCAACTGCTACAATCAGAATCTTTTCGTCAAAATTTCAAGAGTTTATATTAGATTTCCATCAAGCTCATGTTACATATAGGAGACACTGTCTACACCTTTTGGCCAACCAACCCGGTTTACATTAAGAAAATGAAATTTTTCACAAAAAAAGGAAAACTATGAAAATTTTGTGTCACATATGAGAATACAAAATAGAGTTCGTCAACCATGCCTCTTTTGCGCATGGACTTTCTCCCCGGCTGCTTTGTGCACCCTGAGATGTTTTCATTTTCTACTCTTCCGACACCCTTTGTGCTTTGTGCAATTGTACGATCGTATCTTGTGCTTCCTGAAGCTGTCTCTTGAGCCAGGTTACGTTCCCTTTATGACCTTGTGGTGTTGACACCTCAAGGGTCTTTGCCGCCAATTTCTGTCTTAATTCTCTATTTTCTTGGTAGATTTCAGCAATGGCGAGTTGTGCCTGCTCCAACAGCGAAGTCATCTTGCGAACATTAGAACCCGAGGCATCTGTCCTCCTCGTTCTACTCCCACTTCCCCAACTTGCAGTTTCGACAATCTCTAGTCAGATAGTGTGCATAAGTAATTCCTCGAAAGTTGATCTTGCACATGAATCAATCGGGATTTGGTTTTCCCCAACTTCCTTATCTGTTGTTGAAGAAGCATGGATTCCAACCTTCATCCTTCTGGTGTAACTTCTTCCACTTTGACCTTCACATGGGGAAATACCATCCTTTCCGCGTGAAGGTAGGAACCTCGCTCTGAAGCCTCGGGAATACCCACTGCAAATAAGAACGAGTCCCAGGAATTTTGGGGCTCAATCCTGGCGCTTCGGCTGCCTTGCAAGCCCCGTCTTGCGTTTTGAGGTGTCCCCATGGTGCGACAATGTATCTGCCTTATGCATCGGGGACTAGACAAGGTCCCAAAGAGAAGAATTTGATCAGAACAGGCTCGCGAGACAAATTACCAACAATGCATAAGCTCGACTGGTAAGTGTAACACATGTGGAACATCCAGAATTTATAACAGAGTGGGCAGTGAGTCGAAACGTGCCAAGGAACACTGAATCCCTGGCAACGGGATGTTTGGAAGAAAACTAAAAAAAATTATGTGTCACATATGCACGACGGGTATGATCTGGGGTGTGTGAGATGCAGCCGATAGGAGTTGCAGAGGGTGTGTGGTACGATCACCTCGATTTTTCAATTCCCCAGCCTCCATGATGAGATGATGATGGTTGATGCACTTGTTGATGCGAATTTTGTTTGAACAACTTGCCTCGACCTTAGGCGCTTAACGAATTCCCTTATGACAGGATCTGACTTTTTTGGAACATACTTGTACTTTCAACACATGTTTGTCTCTGACAATATTTCTCGACATCAAGGGCCAACCAACCACTGGCGTAACTTCAATTCTCATGTTTTTTCGTACCTGATCTTTCATACTGTGGAACGCGGATGTAACCCATCTTAACTAGAGGAAAATGTGATGGCACGGACAGAAGCAATGCAAGCAATTCAATGGATTGCAGAGATCACATAAGTATCAAACAACCAGGTTTAGAAAGATTTACAGGTATGCACCAGTCTAGATTCTTCATGCTTACACTTCATGCATATATTTTTCCCATCGTTTTCTCTATACGTGGTCTCTAAAAGGATTTTACGTTTTGATGTCAAGAAATATGCCTCCAAGTATTCAGAAAATACGACACAAGGATATCATCGGGAGGTTCAGAAGAGTGGGACAAGTATGAAGAAAGGTCGGTTAGAATCAACAAGGAAATAAAGGATAATGGACTCCTTGAGTTCGGCACACCTGACGACTTAGTCAACTTGCGTGACATAGTCAAATCGCACACCAAGCAAGATTATTCATGGGCCGAAAGACTAGCAAAGGTGACCGACACAATGCCAGGACAGGTGCAAAAATTTATGGAACACCTGATAAGACCTCGGTCTGTGCTACAACAGTTAAATGTCAGTCTGGTGAAATATCGAGCACATGCAGTAAAGATCATAGAGATCTGTGCAGCTCCGATGGAATAGAACAAATTTCCATATTCCCATACCTGGGAGGATTTGTTCATTAGTTGGTCAGAGTATGAGAAAATTCACCCTTTCAGAGCAATATCTTGAGATGAATGTTGGAAACTATTAGGATAGAATGCCACGTGGTGAGTTTTGTTTTTTTTAACTACACTTTAGCCATTATTTTTAGTTAATTTTATGTTATAAATAAGAGCATCGACCGATTAGTCAAGGTTCGATGGTTTTTGCAAGAAACTCTCTTTTGGTTGTTAAGAACTATTTCTGAGCTTCCTTTAATAGGGAAGTCCTTCTAGACCAGAGACAAAGTTATATTTTCATTAAATGCATGTGTGATTGGACATGGAGAATAACTATTTACTATCTCATTTCATGAATGGATGTTGTAATGATTAAGATCTATTGAATCTATTGTTAAGTTATATGATGCAATGTTTTATAGTTCTTTTCTTTATGATGAAGATGAATAGTTGTATTATTATGTGATGGATGATTAGAGTAGGTGAATTATTTTTATTTCCATTATCTTATAGCATATGTGTTTTCTTTCTGATAATTAGTATCTCAGACAGTAATTGGATGCTCACATGGTTAACGTATTAGTACTAGGCCCGTGGTATAAAATTTTCATCTGCATGCTTGAGTAGCAGTTTATCCCAAGCTCAGCCTCTTCCCCAATAGTTAAACGTAATCCTGTTTTTTTCCAAGTTGGTTTATACCAGCTTACATCTCATATCAATCCCACCTAAGAGAAAATACAAAAAGAGAAATTCCAAACTAAAGGAGGTGCCTTTACAGGAAAACGTAAAGCCCATCAATAAATTGGTCAGATTGCAAGATCTGGAGAACCATTCCACTATTAAACGTTGCAGAGTCTAATTGGGACTTGGTGGTGGGTTTGGTTCCTACTATTGAATTAAAGGGATCTAGGACCCATCAACAGAATTGGTGCTAGAAGGAGGGCCTGAAGAATGAATGGTTGAACACATATTTCACATAATATTTCAGACAACCTGTAGATTCATAACAGCCCACATGCATGGCTAGTCATTCCCAAGACATCCCACACACACTGAGTACTCCTAAAATGAGTAACTCACCCCATCCCGAGGAAGAACGCTTGTTCCCTAACATACCTTATGCTCTTTCTCACGAGGAATTAAATCATTTCAAAAGAATCACAAGAGCATACGCCTAATAGATCGGTGTGTTACCTTTAGCTCTGATACTGCCTTGAAGAAAAAAAGTAAGCAGACTGTTGGTTGTGGAGCCTAATTATCTTCCTGATTCATAGGTCCTTGCTTTCAGCCGTGTTTATACCCCATGAAGTATTTACACCCCAGAAGTATGTACACTCTTCCATGCGGGGGAGTGC
>SNQJ01S0136751.1:11291-24634 GCA_010110895.2 Picea sitchensis
TATGTACGAGGGTGAATATTGTATTCTGAGAGAGGAGACTGTGAGAGAAAGAAGAGGAAGTTACAGCAGGTTTTTGCTGTAGGTTGTATCCCTTCATTTGCTGGATAATAATAAAGGAAGGACCTGGCAATTTCTCTGGTGGACGTAGCCCACACTGGGTGAACCACGTAAATCTATGTCTCTCTTGTCTTGTGTGTCTTATGTGTTTTTGTTTCTGCATTTGTTTTATTTTATTTCTCCGCGGTCTTGTTTTTCTAACACAGACCAGTGGTCAAAAATCCCGACCAAGTTTTTGTGCACACAGTAGAAGACCTGATAGATTTCTCTCTCACTGAAATTGACCATCCTCTTAACCTAATCCCTGAAATGCCAGCCAACGACATCTCTGAGCTGGACAATTTTTCTGAAGAGGAAGAGTTTAACTCACAATCCAAAGATATGGAAGTAACAACGACCATGATGAAGAAAGGAGAAACCCACCACAGAACAATCAACCTTGGTTGTCCAAAGATGCTTTGGCCATCCCAGGGTGAGTCCATAACCTTCCCTGACATTCATAGAAGTTACTCCCTAAGTTCGATCCCGAAACCTCAGGATTACCTAAAGATCATATCAAGAAATTCATACTAGCGATCAGACTTATGAATGTCCAACATGAGGACGTAGTATGTAAACTTTTCCCCTATAATTTTGAGAACTCTTATTCCACATGGTACTTTAACATACTTGTAGGATCCATAACAAGTTGGACTAAGTTTCAGAAAGACTTTTTTAGATAAATTTGAAGAAGAAACTACTACAGGAGCTTTGATGGCTGAGTTGTTTTCCGCCACCATGGGTCTAAAGGAGAAGGTTAAATATTTCAATCAAAGATTCACGACCATCTTAAACAAGTTTCAACCCGAAGCTAAACCAACTCAGGAGTTGAAAATTGAAGTTTATGCTAATGCTCTCCTAGCTTTTATTTCCATGTTTGTGAAAAGGGATGCCAAATGAACTCTGGCTAAGAATTTTGAAGAAGCCAAAACGATAGAATTCTAGATGACAGGGTTTAAAGAAGTCCAGGTCTCTTTAATTAAGAAAGAAGTCCAACCTCCTCCCAGGAGAGGACTCCTTTTGAATAGACCGCCAGGGAAACAAGCATAACAGAATCTCAACAAGGGTAATGGAGACATAGAATATCTACAACTCATGGTTAAGAAATTATCAACGAGATCATAGACATGAAGAGAAGTGTAGGGGAGGGAAACCAAGGCCAAAGGCCCTATAATCCTTTCTTTAAAAGGAACCCACCATTCAAAGCAATTGAACCTCCCCCAGCTAACTTAAATATTGATCTAGGAAATGTAGCATATGATTCTTTATGTACTTATCACTAGGAAAACCACTCTAAAAGAGACTTCCCTCAATGGGTGCATGCCATGAATTTGATGGCCAATCGGTTTCTAGATGAAGTCTCCCTGACCGAACAACCAAGAAGTTTAGTTATGAATGTTGTTGACCAAGAATAGATTGATCCACCAGAAGATACAACCATGTTGATATGGGATCCTGACCTAATCATGCCTTCCGATGACCTTTTTGAGTTTCAAGAATCACCCGTAGAGGTCTCGGTTGTGAAAACAAGAAGTAAAGGTCCACCTATCTCAAAGAATCCTACTACCACTCAAACGTTGGGGGAAAGGTCAACTGCCGATCACCCAAAAGCACCTTTTTCCCCCCATAAGAACCCTATTAGCATCCATACCCGAGAATCGCCCAAACTGGAATATAATGTAGTTGAATATTTGAAGAAATTGAAGGCTAATATATCAGTGATGGACATATGTAGAATCCCTCAGCAAAAATATTTCCTGCTACAGGCTTTGAGATCAGTGGAAAACCCTACGACAAGCAATGAGGAGCAAAGAAATATAACTTCCATAGATCTAGTAAATAAACCAACTTTGAATACTTGCTTGGAAGATAAGAAGGGAAAACCTTTCATCCCACCGTTCCTCTTAACGTTTGAAGTTTTCAACATGAACCTCCACAATTGTTTGGTAGATTCAGGAGCATATTCCAGCGTTATGACCTTGTCTATTTGTAAAAAATTAAATGTCGTTCCTCTCAAGAGTGATAAACATGTAATACAACTAGACAGAACCCAGGTCAAAGTCATGGGGGAACTCAAAGATGTAATGATCAGAATAGCGACACATCCCAAGTTTGTGCAAGTGATTGGCATCATTATAGTAGATATCCCAGAGGCTTATGGGTTATTACTAAGATGATATTGGTCTGAGAAGTTAAATGGATACTTTAGTACAGACTGGGCACACCTTTGGCTACCATTGAAGGGATACAAAGCTATGATCAGAATTGATAGGAAAAGGTATCTGAAACATACTGTCACTGACCTAGAAACCTTGAACGAAACCTCATCCACATATTCACCTGTGCTAGAAAATTATTCCTGCGATTCCTACTTCGGGAAATCTTCCCCTCTCTTATCCGATGTCCCTCTCACTCAAAACTATGAAATTGTGTTTCAAGATAAATCATCGATACCGACAGAGGAAACCCTCTTCTATCAAGAACTTGTGCTAGAAATCACAAAAAAAAAGATAGGGGAGAAAGAAGGTAACAATAAAGAAGAATTGGATAACCTACGTTCACAAATTTGGACCATATACTTTGATGAATCTAAGTCATAGGAAGGATCTGGCGCAGGGTGCATCCTCATTGATCCAAAAGGTAAACGCCATTTCCTATCTTGTAGACTATAATTTGAATGCACAAACAACACCGTCGAGTATGAAGCTCTATTAGAAGGGTTAAAGAAATCCATAGACTTAAATGTCAAAGAGTTGAAGGTTTTTGGAGACTCTAAGATTATCGTTAGACGAGTAAGGAATACTATACATTGCAATTCCCTGCACCTAAAGAATTATCAACAGGAAGTGCATAGGTTAATAGAGAATTTTGAAGATTTCGACATCACAGCGATCCCCAGAGCAAAGAATATCCTTTCTGATTCTTTGGACACAACTACTTCAAGGTTGTCACTGTTAGAATATTATGAAGCCTCTTGGTTCACTATGGAGCTACTCTACAAACCATCGGTGCCTAAAAACATCTCTAATTGGAAGGTCTTTGAAGGGGACGAACAGATCATAAACTTCCTGACTAACCAAGACAACCTCAAATATTTGACTATTGACGATGAAGCATTCCAGGAACAGTCAACAGAAACTGACCCTAGGACAGGTCAACCAACTGACCAATCGAAGTCTCACATAATCCCGAAGGGAATAGCTAATTTAGAAAATCTTTTTGACCTAAGGGAACGATTTAAGGGGCCTAAAAATGCGAAGACCTGTAGTTCCTGTCCCATGCATGAAACTATAAATCTCGGAACCCCGCGAAACCCAAAGAATATTAATCTCGAAAAGACCATATCTAAAGAGGAAAGAAAGGCTTATCTCAAACTGTTAAGACAATATCAAGATGTCTTCACATGGTCCTACCGAGACCTAAAAACTTATGATACTTGTATCATTCAACACACTATACCTTTAAAACCTAAAGTGAAACCCTTCCAATAGAAGCTCCAGAAATATCACCCATCCCTGGAACCTCTCATGTGTCAGGATTTGAAGAAACTTTTAGATGCCAAAATTATCTTCTAGGTTAGACATTTTGCATGGGTAGCAAATTCGGTTCCTGTGAGGAAAAATTATGGAGAAATCCGCTTATGCGTAGATTTTAGGAACCTCAACAAAGCTTCATAAAAGGACAACTATCCAGTCCCACCAATGGAGCAACTCTTACAGACCATGTCTGGCTCTGATATTTTCTCTCTGCTGGACGGTTTCTCGGGCTACAACCAAGTTTTGGTTTCAGAGGAAGATCATTTGAAAACTACCTTCCTAACCAATAGGGGAAATTTCGCTTACAAACGCATGCCCTTCGGGTTAATCAACTCAAGGGAAACCTTCCAAAGGGAAATGGACATAGTGTTTCGAGAACTAATCAAGAAATGTGTGGTAGTGTACTTAGACAATGTAACTGTGTATTCAAAAAACAGAGAGGAACACATCCATCACTTAACCCTGATTTTCGAAAGGTGTAGAAAGTACGGTATATCTTTAAAACCTAACAAAACTATTTTTGGTGTGGAAGAAGGAAAGCTATTAGGTCACATTATATCCCAAGTTGGCATTCACATAGGCCATGAGCGAGTCAAAGCTATAACTCAAATCTTGTTACGGTCACAACAAAAAGACGATGCAATCCTTCTTCGGGAAAATCACTTTTGTAAGAAAATTCACACCTGATTTCGTCGAGACGGTTAGACCACTACAAAAAATGATCCGCAAGGATGTTGAATTTAAGTGGGACAATGAACGAAAGGATTCTTTCAACAATATTAAAAATGCCATATTTCAGGCTTCAGTGCTGAGAAGTCTCGATTTTAATAGATATTTCTTCCTCTATACTTTTGCCTCCGACCAATTGTTAGCCACAGTATTGAATCAGAAGGATGATGACAACAAAGAGGCTCCATTGTCATTCATGAGAACTAACCTCCAAGGAGTCGAACTTATCTATCCTTCTATAGATAAGCATGCCTTTGCAGTATATAAGGTAGTAAAACACTTTAGATATTACATCCTCAAGAACCATACCAAAGTAATCATACCTCATCCTACAATTTGATCCTTTTTCACTCAACAAGAGATGGGAGAAAGAAGAGGGAACTAGATGGAAGTAGTCCAAGAATTTGACCTAGATATAAAACCTGCCAAACTAGTTAAAGGGCAAGGGTTGTGCAAACTTGCAGTCGAAGCCGACGACCAAGTAAATGAATATTTTGGATGGGAGAATGAAATGACATTATGGTGTGGTCAAGCTTCATTCATTTCCCTAGGACAAGAGTCTTGGTATGAGAAACTAACTTATCTCCTACACCATGGGACTTGCCCAGAAAATCTCAACCCTAAGGAAAGGAGAGCTCTTAGGTTAAAATCTGCACAATATCGCCTCACAAATTCGGTACTCTTCCGGATTAATTACGACAGGGTACTTTTAAGGTGTCTTGAACGTGAAGACGCAAAAAAAGTTCTGAAAGAACTTCATGATGGCCCTGTCGGTGGACATTTAACAGGAAACACCACCGCTCATAAGATAATAAGAGTTGGTTATTACTTGCCCACTTTGTTCAAAGACACTCACACCCACGCTAGAAACTGTAAAACTTGTCAAATAAGCATTGGGAGGGAGAAGAGAGCGACAGTTCCACTCCAACCAGTGATTGTCTCTAGGCATTTTGAGCAATGGGGGTTAGATATCATAGGATAAATTACACCCAATTCTTTGAAACAACACAAGTACATTCTTACTGCCACCGATTACTTCACGAAATGGGTTGAGGCCACCCCTCTTACTCATGTAAACGAGAAGGTAGTAATCCAATTCATAGAGCAACAACTAATCACAAGGTTTGGTGTCCCTTCTATCTTGGATTTTAATAATGCATCTTAATTTTATTCTACCCTATTGACGTAGTTTTCTCTAAACAAAGGAATCATAATTAGGTACTCTGCAAATTATTAGCCACAGGGAAATGGGGTGGAAGAATCAACTAATAAGAACCTAGTGAGAATATTGAAGAAAACGGTTGCAGACAACCAAAGAAATTGGCATAATATACTTCGTAACGCTTTATGGGACGATAGGGTTACACCCAAGGAAGTTATAGGAAATTCCACGTACTTTCTAGTATACGGACATGAAGCTATTCTTCCGAACGAGCTTTATCTTCCATCTCTTCAACTTTCCTGAGATTCTAGAGGGGAGCCTTCATCGGTCCTACAACAAAGAATTGACACTCTGCTCATGCTAGAAGAAGAAAGGGAAAAGGCTAAGTCAAAATTCATATCCCACCAACAGATAGTGAAAAGATGGTTTGATAATCATAAGGCTAAAGAGAAGAATTTTGAATTAGGAGACCTAGTCCTAAAGTGGGACAGAGAAAACGAGCCAAAAGGAAAACATTCTAAGTTTCAGAATCTATGGCTTGGACCTTTCCAGGTGGCTGAGAAGATTGGAGTAGGCACTTATCAGTTGCAGAATCTGAGGGGGGAACCTGACGCCCTCCTAGTAAATGGCCAAGCCCTAAAACAATATTTCCAATAAAATATATATTATGTTTTTTATGCGTGTTTTCATGATTGCGAAATGCATTTTTGTTGTTTTCTTTTGCTTTTTGGGATTCTGCGCTTTTGAATATTGTGTTTAGAAAGACAATGGTCGACCTCAATTCATGCAACATAGCCAACTCTGTTCCTAACTCATCACTCACATACAAACACAAGAAGCGTTGGGGAACTTGCAATTATTTTGAGGGGCTCTCTATCTAATCTACGCAGATGAACAACTTTGGAGAAATGTCAGAATTTTCTTCTTAGTGGTTTGGTAAGACCTTAAGGGAAAGAAGGAAAGATGGAAAGGACTACATGCACATCAAAGAAAAAGATAGTAAGTTTCACCTTAACCATCTCATTTTGCAAAATAAACATATGTCATCCTCTCCCACTCGCTCAGGGCATTCTGTCAAAATAAATTTACTTTATCAAATGAGTGAATAGTAGGAGAGGGTATGAAGATATCTCCGTTGGGGATATGGATGCTCGCTTGCAGTCGAGCAAGGTTTGTGATGTCGGGGTAACTCCGTCGGGGCTATGGACGCTCACTAGGAGTGGAGCAACACCGTAGCAAGTGAGTAAAGGTAACTAAAGGCTCCAAGCCAGTGAATACTTTACTAGAATTTTGTTCAAGAGGGCACAAGTCAAAGTTATAGGAAATGAAGGAGGAATAAAGGTTAAAAACCCCATGGGCAGACCCAGAAGCATCAACTGGAGAATTTCAAATGCAAGGGTAAACAAAGCTCTGATTTAAAACCAGTAAGGTTCTCCACCAACTTTAGTATCATCCGAGCATGAAGGAGGAACAGAGATTCTTCTTTCGCCCAGTAAGTCACCATTTGTTGAGCACTCAACACACCCTAAAAATTCTATGTCAAATTTTAATTTTTGGGTACCACTTGATATTTTTCACTGTCTAATTCGACTTCACTATGAACAATGTTTCCTTTTCTTATCGTTTTGTTTTCCTTTAATTCTCTCAAAGTCTGCTTGAACATGTGAAAACCCACAACTTAAAAGGACTTATCATTTTAATAAACAAAGAATCAACAACCAAAATTTTCCTGACGCACTCAATGATTCAACATCGTAAAGATTTCGAGATGAAGGAAATTCATTCGAAGAAATCGTAGTCATTGAGCACTGATTTTTCAGAATCGGCTAAGGGAAGTTTCTCTTTCGCGACAATCATCTCGCAAGGATATCATCGACAACCAATTCCCTTCGGCATCGGTAAAAGGGGAAAAGAGTAAGCATTGGACGAAGAAAGAAATGATATCATCGATCGCTGACTTCCAAAATGTGTTCGGCATCAGAGGTTTTTGAGGACGATAACCCACAAGGAAACTACGCGATAGGTTTATCTCTGACGATCGATCCCTGATACCTTTTCAGCATCGGTAGGCCCAAGTTTAGCTTAGAGCACACAACTTGAACAAAGTCCCGAGTCTGACCAATACCCACGAGCTAAGTTCCCAACCTTCAGTGCCATGTATCCCGAGTCAGTGGTGCCACATCAGCGTCGTACAATGAAATCGATCGGCGTTGAAGATTTTTTGCAAAAGGATATCAATGAAAATACAAGGTAACTCGGAGCACCACTAAGTATAAAATCGAGGCTAATTTACCAGAAAATTTGGACAAAGAATAGAGTAGATACACACACAAAGAGAAGAAACGATGCATTCAACCGCTACAACCAGAATCCTTTCATCAAAATTTCAAGAAATTATATTAGATTTCCATCGAGCTCAGGTTACATACAGGAGACACTGTCTACACCTTTTGGCCAACCAACCCAGTTTACATTAAGAAAATGAAAGTTTTCACAAAAAAAGGAAACCTATCAAAATTTTGTGTCACGTCTGAGAATACAAAATAGAGTTCGTCAATCATGCCTCTTCTGCGCATGGACTTTCTCCCTGGCTGCTTCGCGCACCCTGAGATGTTTTCATTTTCTGTTCTTCTGACACCCTTTGTGCTTTGCACAGCTGCATGATCGTATCTTGTGCTTCCCGAAGCTATCTCTTGAGCCAGGTTATGTTCCCTTCACGACCTTGTGGGACTGACACCTCAAGGATCTTTGCCACCAATTTCCATCTTAAGTCTCTATTTTCCTGGTAGAGTTCAGCAATGGCGAGTTGTACCTTCTCCAGCTGCGAAGTCGGGTCTCAAACATTAGAACCCGAGGCATGTTTCCTCCTCATTCTACTCCCGCTTCCCCGACTTTCGATTTCGATAGGCTCTAGTCGGATAGCGTGCATAAGTAATTCCTCGGCGGTTGATCTTGCGCACGACTTGATTGGGATTTGGTTTTCCCCAACTTCCTTATTCTTCCTAGGTCGTCCTCTCCTCTGGGGTATCTATTGTTGAAGAAGCGTGGCTTCCAACCTTTGTCCTTCCGGCGTAACTTCTTCCACTTTGGCCTCCACATGGGGCAATACCATCGTTTCCGCGTGGAGGTAGGAACCTCCCTCTGAAGCCTCAGGAATAGCCGTTGCAAATAAGAACGAATCCCAGGCATTTTGGGGCTCAATCCTGGTGCTTCGACTGCCTCACAAGACCCGTCTTGCATTTTTAGGAGTCCCCATGGTGCGACAACGTATCTGCCTTATGCCTAGGGGACTAGACATGGTTCCAAAGAGAAGAATTTGATTAGACCGGGCTTGCAAGACAAATTACCAACAGTGCATAAGATCGACTGGTAAGTAGAACACATGTGAAACATGAAAAATTTATAACAGAGCAGGCAGTGAGTCGAAATGTGCCAAGGAACACTAAATTCTTGGTGATGGGATGTTTGGAAGAAAACTAAAAAAAATTATGTGTCACATCTACATGACGGGTATGATCTGGGGTGTGTGAGATGTAGTCGATAGGAGTTGCAGAGGGTGTGTGGTATGATCACCTTGATTTTTCAATTCCCTAGCCTCCATGATGAGCTGATGATGGTTGATGCACTTGCTGATGCGACTTTTGTTTGAACAACTTGCCTCAACCTTAAGTGCTTAAAGACTTCCCTTATGACAGGATCCGAATTTTTTGGAACATACTCATACTTTCAACACATGTTTGGCTCTGACATCCTTTCTCGACTCCAAGGGCCAGCTGGCCACTGGCGTAACTTCAATTCTCATGTTTTTTCGTACCCGATATTTCATGTTGCGACACGCAAATGTAACCCATCTTAACTAGAGGAAAATGTGACGACACAGACATAAGTGGTGCAAGCAATTCGAAGGATTGCAGAGATCATGTAAGTATCAAACAACCAGGTTTAGCAAGCTTTACATGTATGCACCAGTCTGGATTCTTCATGCTTATGCTTCATGCATATATTTTTCCCAAAATTTTCTCTATATGTGGTCTCTAAGAGGATTTTATGTTTTGATGTCAGGAAAGATGCCTCCAAGTATTCGGAAAATACAACGCAAGGATCTCATCTGGAGGTTCATAAGAGTGGGACAATTATAAAGAAAGCTCGATCAGAATCAACAAGGCAATAAAGGATAATAGACTCCCCAAGTTCCGCAAACCTGACAAATTCATCAACTTGCGCGACATAGTTGAGTCACACACCAAGAAAGATTCTTCATGGGACGAAAGATTATGAAAGGTGACCGACACAGCACCAGGATAGGTGCAACAATTTATGGAACACCCGATAAGAGCTCAAGCTGTGATGCAACAGTTAAATGTCAGTCTAGTGAAATATCGATCACATGCAGTAAAGATCATAGAGATTTGCACGGATCCGATGGAACAACACAGATTTCCATACGCCCATACCTGCGAGGAGTTGTTCATTAGTTGGTCAGAGTATGAGAAAAGACACCCTTTCAAAGAAATATCTTGAGATGACTATTGGAAAACTGTTAGGAGAGACCGCCACGTGGCGAGATTAGTCAAGGGTTGATGGTTGTTGAAATAAACTCTCTTTTGGTTGTTAAGAACTATTTCCAAGCTACCTTTAATAGGGAAGTCCTTCTCGACCAGAGACAAACTTATATTTTCATCAAATGCATGTGTGATTGGACGTGGAGAAGAACTATTTCCTATCTCATTTCATGAATGGATGATGTAATGATTAAGAGCTATTTAATCTATTGTTAAGTTATCTGATGCAATGGTTTACAGTTCTTTTCTTTATGATGAATATGAATCATTGTGTTATTATGTGATGGATGATTAGAGTAGGTGAATTATTTTCCTTTTCATTATCTTATCGCATATGTGTTTTCTTTATGATAATTAGTATCTCAGATAGTAATTGGATGCTCACATGGTTAACGTATTAGTACTAGGCCTGTGGTATAAAACTGTCATCTGCATGCTTGAGTAGCAGGTTATCCCAAGATCGGCCTCTTCCCCAGTAGTTAAAATTAATCTTGTTTGTTTCCAAGTTGGTTTATATCGTCTTACATCTCATATCGGTCCCACCTAAGAGAAAATACAAAAAGAGAAAGTCCAAACTGAAGGAGGCGCCTTCACAAGAAAATGTAAAGCCCATCGATAAATTGGTTGGATCGCAAGATCTGGAGAACGATTCCACTATTAAATGATGTAGAGTGTAATTTGGCCTCGGTGGCAGGTTTGGTTCCTACTGTTGAATTAAATGGATCTAGGACCCATCAACACACATGTCCCAAATGACCAACGGTCAGGATTCACTCTAGAGTTCGGGACTTCGGGGAATTTCACACCAAAGCACCTTTTCACCCATGATCCTTTGGATCGTCGAACATCCGAGCTATTAGATCTTATCTTCTCTGACAACGCTTTATCCTCCTTTGTGGGCTTGATCCAATGGCCCACATATATGCTCCATGGTCGATCTAATGGCTCATACTCCTCCCAATGATCTATAGCGTAGATTCACTCTGGGACTTCATAGCTTTTGCCTCCTTTACAACCAATGGCTTAAAACAGTCGAAGCGGAAAAGTCCGAAGGACTTCAGTGATTAAAAATTGCACACCTTACCTTGATTCGACGATTGTGTGAGGTCCTAACTTCTCTTGAACATATCTTGTCCTTCCACCTTCAATCAAAGATATTTTTTCCTCTTTCTGGGGACTTATTCCAACTATCACTCCTCAAGATTCTGTTAGCTGAACAACTTGATCTTGGGTGCACACCTTATGCTTCCCTCTTGAGCTTCGGATTTATAAAAGTCATATGCACTTGATTTGTGCTTTCTCTCCTCAGATATTTATCTATTCAAAGGACTCAGACCTTCTAGCAACATGTTTTTCGCTTCCTCTCCTATAAGTTTGAGACTTAAAGAAGCCTCATGCACACACATTGCGCTTCTCCGCAGTCTGGAACTTGGACTGTCTTCTGGTGCACACTTGTGCTATTTCGCCTGAGCTTCAAACTTCTTTGTCTACAAAGGGTCTCGGTCCTTTTTTTCTTCAGATGAATTATTGTTCCCTCCTGGCACTCACGCACTTTATCCTAAGCTTGGGACCGTTGTCAGAGTGATCTTTCAGATGACTCCTTATGTCCTCTTGGCACTTACTATCTTTCTTTTGAGCTTTACCAACACTTAGACAGGATGTTGGCTTCGTGCACTCCTTCCACTTACCTCCTGAGTCTTGGACTTCAAAGACTCACCTGCGCACTCCTTGTGCTTAATCTGTGCAGACTTTCACTAACCTTCTCTTGAGATTTTACATTGTTATGAGTGTAGGCGCACTCCTTGCGCTCGCTCTGTGCACTTTTTCACTATCCATTCTAAGCCTTATGACCTGTTCTAGTGTGCCCATATGGAACGCTCTTCCTGAAATCCTGAATGAGTTATTGTGCACACCTTGTGCTGGATTTTTATAGTTTTTCCACAACTCTAACGTGCACTCCTTGCACTAGCATTGAGAGCCCAGAACACTCACAAACTCACACATATAGAGAAGTCTATCTATTCCTGCGAAGGAAACAATTATACATCCATGGAATTCATACATGCACAATAAAAATTCAGGAAAAAAATAGTAAACACATGTTCATTCACAGAATATACACATAGAGACTCATATGCAGGGAAATATGCTTTTGTATTAAATTTGAATTCTTTGTACAATGTTTACAAGAATGGACTGCAA
Source organism: Picea sitchensis (assembly GCA_010110895.2). Classification (NCBI taxonomy): domain Eukaryota; kingdom Viridiplantae; phylum Streptophyta; class Pinopsida; order Pinales; family Pinaceae; genus Picea; species Picea sitchensis. The sequence continues at coordinate 23,579 of SNQJ01S0136751.1, forward strand.
CAGAGTCTCATTTCTTCTCTCCTCTCCTCTCTTCTCTTAGTCTTCTCATTTACTTCCCTCTAATTCTCTCATTGCACTAATGCCTTCTAATATCAATACATTGAGATTTTTACAAAAGAGGGGCTTCTTGAGCCTTCCTCACCTACTTACATTAAATTACAATTAATTTACATCTAGTCCAAATAGGATCTAGATTCATCTACCTTCCATCCATTAAAGGTGACTTACATGCATCTTTACACAATACAATGGCTCAACCCTCATCAAACCTTACAATATTTAATTACATTAAATTTTAGATTTTAAACTCAAAATGAGAAGGATGGTGCTTCTCTCTCCTTGGGATTTTCTCCCTCCTAGTGCGTTGTTTTGTTGGCTGCTGACACGTTGCTGATGCTCTTGCATCATACTCCTTTTCTGAAAACATCATGAGCTCTTTCTCATGGATCCTATATTGTTGTTGTTGAGATCCTCCAGGATCCCAAACTCCACTCTGGACATGTCCATCTGCTTCTCTTCCTTTCTGCTACTGTCATCATATTGTTGTTGTAGGCTCTCCTCCCAGTTTCCAAAATTTATGTTGTAGTGCCCCATTTATCTTACCACTTCAATCTCTTCTTGTCATCCTCCACCTATTCTTGATTGTCTCCTTCTCTGACTTCATCATTAGCCTCCTTATCTCCCCAATCTCCTCCTCTAGCTTGTCCATGGGATGGATCCTCTCCTACAGTTTTCTCTGTTGTTGCATTTCCTCCTCTTCATAAATCTCCAACTTGAATTGTTGGACGAGCCTCCTATAGGTTATTTCTCCTTCTCCCAGGGCTTCCAATTCTTCATATAGATTAAAGGGCATATCATCATGATCTCCCATGCTAACTTCATCTCTTGTGGCATTGGCTTGTGACTCCACTGCAGACTCCAAATTTGCAGCAATATTAATGAGATGTTGCTCAGTCATCTCCTCTAACATTTTTCTTTCTACCAGTTCCTTTGTCTCTCTGTCATCTCCTTAGGCTGGCATAAGTCTAGCTTCATCCAATTTCTCCTCATTCTGGA